>JASANE010003058.1:0-18121 GCA_030248225.1 Trileptium ribeirensis
ACGCGGGCTACAATTGAATTACATGTCAAAATTACGTGGCTACTAGAGTGAAATAGCAATATTTTAATTACATTTGTTGGGGTTTCCGAAGACTACCCAGGGGTCCTAGGGGCAAAATCCCAATTTTTCTTGTTTTTTCGCTAAATCCTTTATTATATGTTTCCCCCAATTTCAAGAGCATTATTCTTGAGCAGACCGGGTAAGTAAGGGGACTGGTTCGGACGACCAAAAACTTTAGCCTCTTACGTAAAAACCAGTATCGTCATCCGTCCGGGGGCATACGCTGAGCAAACTTCAACTGCATAGTAGTTGACCGCTACTGTACAGTTTTAATAACGTGGTCTGGCAGCCGTCCGGTGTCGGCCTGTGTAATATAACTGGCATTATTAGCGTAAATCTAAGGCTTAGGTTGAGGTAATTACATCGCATGGTGTACTCGCCTTCCGGGAGTGTGTTGTGTTACAACCATAACGTTAGCAAAGTAACAGATAAAGTTAAACCACAATCACTATCGCTCAAGTGTAACCTTAAACAATAGCGTTCATAACTTAGGGATAAGGACTAGGTCAAATACTCGGAAGCTTTAACTTAACCTAAGGACAAACGTAATAGATAGGGATCGTCGAGAGCACCGAAAAGTAGTGGCCCAAAGTGCAAGACGAGAGTGGAACGTCAGACTGTGCAGCATCATGGTGTCCAACTGTGCAAAAATTAAGTCAAATTATGCAAGAAAACCGGTGGTGTACTAGCGTGAGCTGAAAGCAATTCAGTACTAAACGAAAGTACTGTCATTTTGGTAACGAGCGCTTAAGTAACAGTATCGGAAAGTAGCATGAAGTCTGCGTGAGCTAAAATACGGTAGAAAGAACGGTACAGATGCTTTTTGAACTGAGCATCGATGAGAATACGTATTTGGGTACGGCCATCAAGATTAGTGCCAAAAGCGATAGATAGACTGGGTAGCAGTGCCTAATATTTATCGTTCGTAATAAACGTTTTATATCCGTGTCAGTTGACCGGCTGTCTAAAACTCGAGCACGTAGAGCCGAGCAAGGATCACGCAGCATCGCAAAATATAAGGCACGAGTATCACTCACGAAAAAGAAAGACGAGCGCCGTAAAAGTGTCCCACCGGCATTCTGCTGGCCACACCTCGAACCACTCAATCTTTCTGTGACGAATCCCGTCTCCTTTTTAATTCCGATAGCCGACATAAGGAAAAATCCCCATCCAACCCCTACCCCCAAAAACAATAAAATAATTTATGTGTCGGTGTTGGTGTCGGGGGTTTAATAAGCTACCAAGGGGTTCCCGGAGTCAAAATTTATCGTTTTTCATAAAATTCTTTATTATATGTGTCCCTCAAAATTTTAGTTCTTCAAAATTTTAAAATTTATAAAATTTAATTTATTTTATTACTAATTTGCATAATGTTGACTGGTTTTTCCTATTAGCTATATATGTCTAAGTTTAGCTTAATCTTATTTTAGTTTTCAGCCTGGTTCTGGATCTCATCGAGTTAGCGGCTTGTGAAATCATGTACACCGAATATTGTTGTTCGTACTTTTGCTGATTATTTCCGGGTTACCGACTACCTAGCTAGCTGTTTTTAGTATTATATACGTGTTTATATGGCGGGTATATACGTTATATATATACGGTATATACGATATTTAAGTATTATATATATACGTGTTCATATGGCGGGTATTGCATTTGAGTTACTAGTTTGGTAGTATATGCGTGTATGCACTATTGTTTTTGTTTGTCGGCTTGACCTACGTACCTTATACGCAAAGAATTGCGTACTCGTGTTTTACTGACTATTACTATCTGGACATTTGATTTATAAGAGGGAGCTTACACTCGGCCTTTCTAGTAGTTGCTAAATTTTGCGGAAACGCCTACACTCGGGTTTCCTTATCGATAGATTCTTAAGTAACGGTGCTTATCTAGTAGAGCGCAAAAAATGCGCGGTGTTGTACTCGATTTCTATGTACTAGAGTGCAGAAGGACATAGCGTAAAGGGAGAACTGCGACCGGTGGAACAAATAAGTAACCCTATTATACTATTATTTTAAGTAGTAATATTATTTTTCCTTATAAATTCGTAGGAAGTGGCTATAAGCTTAATAAGGGCGATAGACCAGCATAACGTATTGGGCTTAGTAATATTTTAAAACTGGCCCATTCGTGTCGAGTGAGATATTCTAGGGCGAGAATACAGGTGGGATCCGAATTAATTTGTAGTACTACTTGTGAAATCGGCAGTGTCCATTGTCGGTGAATCAAGTAGTATTATTCTTGGGGAGACTGTGCGAGTAAGGGGAGTGGAAAAAGATAACCCTTTCGAGTCGCCGTAGATCCAATTTATTATTATTCCTGGACCTGCGTCCATAGGGCAGGAATCTCCCTATAATATTCCCCTTCCGATAGTACGTATGGAGTGAGAAACTTCAACTGCATAGTATTCGACCGCTACTGTACAGTTTTAATAACGTGGTTCGGCAACCGTCTGGTCTCGGTCTGGCATTACTAGCGTAAATATGGGGCTTAGGTTGAGGTACTCAGATACTCGCACGGTGGTAACCGTGCGGTGTCGCTGTGTCAACCCACAAGGGAACTTACTCAATTATTAAATAACCTAAACCCTAACCGCTATCGCTCAGTTATAACCCCTAAACACTAGTGTTCATAATTTAGTATAAGGATTAGGTCAACTAGTCGACAGTTTTAACTTAACCTAAGCACTAAAGTAATAGATAGGGGTCGTCGAGATTATTGAAATCATGGACCGAAGTGTGTGAAGAATACGAGACAGATTGTGCATTAGAGGAAGCCAGACTGTGCAATAAAGCCAGTGAAGTAATAGCGTGAGCTAAAAACTATCTAGTGCTAATGAGTAGTACGATCGTTTCGGTCACGAACGCTCGATTAACCGTTATTGAAAAACAAGTGTGAAGGCTGTGCTAGTAAAAATACGGGACGAAAGAATAGTGCCGAGGCGTTCTAAAACGAGCACCGAGCATTGTACGGTAGGCTAATACGGGTATCGAATTAGTGCCGCGAGTAATCTACGCCATAACATTGCTTTAACGTTTTATCACTTTGTAATAAACGTTCTAAATTCGAGTCTGTTGCCGATTATCTGGAACACAAGCAATAGAGCAGAGCAAGGATCACGCCGCATTGCGAAATATAGGGCACTAGAATCGCTCACGAAAAGAAAGAATTGCGCCGTATCAATGGTCCCACCGGCATTCTACTGGCCACACCTCGAACCGAACAATCTTTCGGTGACGAATCCCGTCCCTTTTTAATTCCGATAGCCGACATACGAAAAATCCCCATGCAACCCCTACCCCCAAGAAAATAACATAAAATAACGGTAGGGGGTGTTGTCGGTGATTTAGTAGGCTACCAGGTGCCCCGGAGCTTAATTTCCAAAATTTTAAGTTTTAAAATTTATTTTCACAAAATCCTTTAGTATATGGGTCCCTAAAACTATGGTTTTTAAAAGTTCCAAATTTTACAAAATTTGTTTTCTTTTATTTGCTGATTTGCTTAAATGTCGTTCATTTCATTTAGTAGTTAACATGTAGATAAGTTAGCTTTATTTTAGTTTTCAGTTCTAAGTTTGATCTCACCGACTACAGACGGTTATTCACGAAGCTTAGTAGTCCCATGCATTGTGTTGTTTTAGTATAGTGGTTACCTAGCTAACAGTTTGAATCAGCATATTAGTATTTTAACCGGAACTGGGTTACTTGCTTCATAGTTTTGCTGAAAATTATATGGAAGCGTTATGGTTTACTTACAAAGGATGTGTTAGCTAATTGGACTGCCGTTTGAATTGTTTATTATATGTAAAACAATTGCGTTTTTACTACCTGCTTCACGATTATATTCCGGGAAGGAGCTTATACTCGGCCCTTCTAGTGGTGCATGCATATCTTAAGAAAGGCGCCTATACTCGGGCCTTTTTCTCAGTCTTAGATTACGAGAAAACGCCTATACTCGGGTTTCTGACCTCGTTGAGGCTTGCTTAAATAATTGCTGGATCTCGGAGCGCAAAGAAGCGCGGAGTTAACGTTGATTTGTAGCTGAGTAGAGTGCAGTAAGGCACAGGCTAGTGGCATTGGTGAGCAGCGGCACAATTATGTAACCCTAATCCAATAATTATCTTAATTAGTAATATTTTCCCAAGAAAAATCATAGGAAGTGGCAATAAGTTATTAGGGGCGATAGAATAGCATGACGTTAGGGCTAGTAATATTTCAAAAATTTCGGCCCCGTGGAGTCGAGTGAGTTACGACCCGGGTGAGCGCGCAGGTGGGACTCGAATAAATTAGTAGTACTACTGCGTCGTCTGGCAGCCGTCCGGGGTCGGCGGCGTGGATAGTACTGTTCTTGAGTAGACCGGTTGAGTAAGAGGTGGGGATTCGAACAACCACCACCTAGAGAAATCCCTACCTAAAAACTATCCTGAGACCAGGCAGTCAAGGCCAGAACTGAGCAAACTTCAACTGCATAGTAGTCGACCGCTACTGTACAGTTGTAATAACGTGGTTTGGCAACCGTCAGGGGTCAGCCTGTTTAAAATAATTGACATTATTAGTATAATTCTAAGGCCTAGGTTGAGGTAATTACATAATCGCATAGTGCACCGGCCGTCCGGGGGTGTGCTGTGTTAAAACCATAAAAGCTAGCAAAGTAACAGGTAACATAAATCCTAATTACTATCGCCCAAGGATAACCCTTAAACACTAGTTGCTATAACTTAGGGTTAAGGTCTTGGTCAAGTACTAGGTAACTCTGACTTAACCTAAGGACTAAAGTACTAGAATGGGATCGTCGAGAGTACCGAAATCAGTGGCCAAAGTGTGCGCGAATTTGGAAGTCAGACTGTGCAATAGTAGAAGTCAGACTGTGTAAGAGAACCGGTGGAGCACAAGCGTGAGCTGAAAGCAATCCAGTAATAAATAGTACTGCCGTTTGATAAGAGTGTGCAACTAATTGTGACTGAAACCATCGTGAAGCAAGCGCAAGAATTATTAGCATAATTCTAAGGCCTAGGTTGAGGTAATTACATAATCGCATAGTGCACCTGCCGTCCGGGGGTGTGCTGTGTTAAAACCATAAAAGTTAGCAAAGCAACAGGTAACATAAATCCTAATTACTATCGCCCAAGGATAACCCTTAAACACTAGTTGCTATAACTTAGGGTTAGGGTTAAGGTCTTGGTCAAGTACTAGGTAACTCTGACTTAACCTAAGGACTAAAGTACTAGAATGGGATCGTCGAGAGTACCGAAATCAGTGGCCAAAGTGTGCGCGAATTTGGAAGTCAGACTGTGCAATAGTAGAAGTCAGACTGTGTAAGAGAACCGGTGGAGCACAAGCGTGAGCTGAAAGCAATCCAGTAATAAATAGTACTGCCGTTTGATAAGAGTGTGCAACTAATTGTGACTGAAACCATCGTGAAGCAAGCGCAAGAATTATTAGCATAATTCTAAGGCCTAGGTTGAGGTAATTACATAATCGCATAGTGCACCTGCCGTCCGGGGGTGTGCTGTGTTAAAACCATAAAAGCTAGCAAAGTAACAGGTAACATAAATCCTAATTACTATCGCCCAAGGATAACCCTTAAACACTAGTTGATATAACTTAGGGTTAAGGACTTGGTCAAGTACTAAGTAACTCTGACTTAATCTAAGGACTAAAGTACTAGATAAGGATCGTCGAGAGTACCGAAATCAGTGGCCAAAGTGTGCGCGAATTTGGAAGGCAGACTGTGCAATAGTAGAAGTCAGACTGTGTAAGAGAACCGGTGGAGCACAAGCGTGAGCTGAAAGCAATCCAGTACTAAATAGTACTGCCGTTTGATAAGAGTGTGCAACTAATTGTGACTGAAACCATCGTGAAGCAAGCGTGAGCTAAAAATCATACGGTACTAAAGAATAGTGCCGCGGTATTTCATTACGAGCAAGAAGAACAGTATACGATTTTAATACGGTTGCGAACAATAGTGCCGCAAGTGATCTACGGTGACAGTAGTTCCTTAACATTTTATCACTTTGTAATAAACCTTCTATATATATACGTGTCTGTTGCCCAATTATCTGGAACTGGAGCAATTAGAGCCGAGCAAAGATAACGCAGCATGGCGAAATATAGGGCACGAGTACCGCTCACGAAAAGAAAGACGCGCGCCATACCAAGCGTCCCACCGGCATTCTACTGGCCACACCTAGAACCGCATAATCCTTCGGTGACGAATCCCGTCGCCAATAAGTACCGATAGCCGTCGTAAGAAAAATCTCTTTCAACACCTACCCCTAGAAAACAAAAGCTTATAACAGTTGTTAAACATCTACTAGGCTACAGGGGGAATCCCGGTCCAAACCCGTTCCAAAATCCCAAAAACTTCCTAAAACCCAAAATTTTACACATTTTTACCTATTGTATCCCTCTCTGTCTCTTCTACGTCCTGGGATTTTATTTTATTTTTGTTAAAATATTTAGTTTCGTTCAAATATTATGCTAATTTGCATAATCTTTTGTTTTTCTAATTACCTAACAAAAGTTATCATTGTTTAGTTTAGTCTTAGTGAGTCTGGCTTCAAGGTTGGTCGAGTTAGGGTGCAGCTCTGCTTGTATTGAACAGATATTGCGGCAGGAATTAGTTACTGCTTTCGCGTAAAGAAGTACGCGCTTCTACTTCCGAATTTACCAGTTATTTAATAAAGGATAAAGAATTATGCTCGTTAACCATTTATTTTTATTAATTCTAACGAGGTTACATAGCAACTCCATTAAGGAGATAGCTTCAGCTCAAATGGTTTTTATTGCTTTCTAACGGCGATTTCATGGTTTTGTTGGACATCCACTAGGCTACTAGGGGGTTCCCGATCCAAACCCGCCCCAAAACCTGAAAAATTCCTAAAAACCCTGGGCTTGTCACCAAATACTTTATTACATCCATCCCTCCTCTTTGTTTTGTTTCCTTTTCTTTTTCTTTTTGTTTTTCATTTAATGCTAATTTGCATAATTAGCGTTCATTAAGTTTATTAGCTAACATGTGTTAGCTTCGGTTTTCTGTTGTTCAATCAGTCTAGAGAGTCAGCAGCGGCAGTGAAACGCGTTTTGTTGCCTTGGTTTGGTATTTCGTTAGGCCGCTTTTGTTTTACACATAAAGGAATTATGTGTCAATTCCGGGTTTGTAACCGTATATTAGCATAAAGAATTATGCTCTAGTTATGTACATGACTGTGGATTATTTTTGATAAAAGTGTTTTGATAACTTAGCTAGCTTATTCAGCGCGACGGTTTTATCATTTATTATGGTTTTTGAGAGTTCAAGCGCAAGAATAGTGTGATTTGATGTTAGTTTAGCGGTTTTGAGTATGTCAGGTTTATGGTTTCGAAGCAAAGTTCGTAAAGAACTACGCTGATTTTAGTGATTGTATTAGCGACAACAGTGATACTTGCCTTTTCTGGCTTTGTCTATTCCGGGTTAAACAAAATTAACGTTGAGTGATGCAATACTTCACAAATAGGTACCTTATACTTTACTAATTTAAAGTAGTAATATTATTATTAGCTTATAAAAAGAGTGGCATAGTTGAGCACAAGCCTTAATTAAATCATAACGGTTCTCCCATAGGAGTTCCAAAGCAAATAACCCGTACATTGATTAAACCTCGTGGAGTTAACAAACGAGGAAGCACGTGAGTATACCAAGGGTGAGTTCGTGATGTGGGATACCAAAGTAATTAATTGGGGACGATTCGACGCGGGAGGTTGGTACGGGCAACTGACCGAAGAGAATTGCGGAAACTAGAGAGTAGTCGCCGCTACTAGCTAGTTCTAGCGGGCCTGTCAGCCGTCCGGAGACGGGAACATTAATATAACTGGCACGTAATTTTAAGACGCTAGACTAAGGTAATTAAATAAACGTGCGGGGTCAGCCGTCCGGAGGCCTGCGTACCAACTTACAAGAGCATTAATTAAAGTAATAATATCCATCAGCAAGCCGTCCAGGTACTTTGGCTTTAAGGAGCGTGTTAGCGTAGATCTAATCAAATAAACGTACGGGGTTAGCCGTCCGGAAACCATACGTACGAGCCTCACAAAAGAAAAACATAACTAGTCTTAACCTAACGCTTAACCTTCGTGTAAATCTAAGAAATTAGGTTCAGATAATTAAAGAACCATGCAGTCAACCGTCCGGAAGCCAACTGTATGAATTCACAAGAGCTGTTATAAAGTGTCAGCTAACTCAAATCTTAACCATTACTATCTAATTTAATGCGGTAAGTCAGCCGTCCGGGGGCATCGATTAAATAAAGTCTGTACTTAGCGAATTCTAAGAATCTTAGATGCTCGCACCTTTGTGAGCCGTTCGAAGGCGAATGGTGTTAAACTAAAAAGAGGATTAGCAGAATTAGCGATACTTAAAGCTTAACTAACAGGAAATAGAAAAATCAGAGCCAAAAGAACTGGAATATTGAGTGGCTTAATTGGAAAGAACTGGCTAAAAATATAGGAGCTATCGAGGTGTAAGGAAATATAATTACCGGTGACAAGTGTAGCCTAATCAATATTGGTGCTAAAGAACTGTACCTTATTTGTATCTTAACATTTTAAATAAACACTTTCATTGCGGCTTTTGGTGCTCATTTATCTAAAATTCCGAGTGAATCGAGCTAATCACGCCGCCACGCTAAGCCGAATCGCATTTGTGCTAAAGGATAGCCACACGCAAAAGAAGGCGACCACTTAGTGCCCGCTGGCATACTACTGGCCGCCCCTCGAACGCTATAACTTCTGGTGACAAATCCCGTCCCAATTTAACACCCGATAACCGTCATAAGAAAATTCCCATCTAACCCCTGTCCCTATTTACAGAAAACAAAATAACAAGGGTTAGGGGTCTAGTATGCTACCAGGGATCCCAACGGCCAAAAACCCAAAAATTCTCCTTTAAATTCCGGGTTTTCATTTTTTCATTCATTATACCCTTCCGCCCTTCTACGTCCTTATTTTTGTTTATTTTGTTGTTTTCACCCAGATTATGCCTAATTTGCACAATCTGCTTTTGTTTTTCTTATTAACTAACATATAGTTAGCTTCTGATTTTCTTTTTTTCTGTTAGTTTAGTTTATTTTGTTTCGACTGTTGTTCGGGTTAGCTTAACGGCGTTTGGCGGTGATTAGAATTTACTTCCGGCTTATGATTCAAAATTAATGTTGAGAGCGTAAAGAATTACGCTAGGGGGGCAGTAAATAGCTGTGATATTTTATACTTGAGCATAAAAAACTATGCTATAGCAATGTTGGATATAATTTTCAAATTTATTTAATTTTAAATCGGTTACCTAGCTACTAGTACAACTGGTAGTCCTGTTCACACGTCACGGTTTGAATTCCAAACCACCAGAGCGACGACTTTCATGTTCTAAAAGTATTCTAAAACTGGTTTTGTGTTACGGCTTCACGAATTATTTGTGTAAAGGATTAAATGGGTCGGGATTTGTTATTGATTACTGATTTCGGATTTAATGCTATAATTTTACCAGTAAATGGGGCTTTATCAGTGTTATGCTTTACAACTACGTACTCCTAACAAAACTACTAAATAATCTAATATTATTTCCTATATAAAAAGAGGTAACAAGAACTATAATAGGAGTGACTTCCTATTAGATAATCATAAGAACTTAGTAATATAAATTTTGGCCCGCATGTATCGAACGAGTAACACCATGGCGAGAAGATTAGGGGGTTCCGAGGTTAGTAGCGTTGCTTGTTGTGTATTCCAGCAATCGTGGTTTGCTCAGCAAGTAATGTTAGTCTTGAGAAGACCGGGTGAGTAAGGGGCGAAGATTCGATTACCCTCTCGAGCAACCTGTAGTTCCCAACTACTAATTTCATTCAGTCAATCGGGGATCGGAGCACACTTGAGAAATTTAACTATACATATTTAGTAACGTAGTCGTCACCCATTGGGGGCAGCTTGTTTAACGTATCCGGCACGTATCCAGCAATCGTGGTTTGCTCAGCAAGTAATGTTAGTCTTGAGAAGACCGGGTGAGTAAGGGGCGAAGATTCGATTACCCTCTCGAGCAACCTGTAGTTCCCAACTACTAATTTCATTCAGTCAATCGGGGATCGGAGCACACTTGAGAAATTTAACTATACATATTTAGTAACGTAGTCGTCACCCATTGGGGGCAGCTTGTTTAACGTATCCGGCACGTATTAGCGTAAATCTAAGGCGTAGGCTAAGGTAACGAATTAACCCTGCAAGTGGCCATCCATCGGGGGTCAATTGTATCAACTCAAAACAGCCTTAGTAACGCGCGAGTAAACTTAAGCTGACCTCGCCAACCATCCTATTATGTATTTTTGCATAACATTTGTTACGAAACGCTTTTTGGTCAATTGGGAATTCGGCTTAAAACTGCTCTCGAACACAGCGTTCGCGATTGAAGTCTGACCATTTTGTGTTCGCGAAAATTCAAGTAAAATTATACAAATTTTTGAGAACGAGAATTTGTCGGTTTGGTTGTGACGACACTTTTGTATTAAATGTGTTCGCGAACACTGAACAATCCAAATTTAAATGCTAATACATTAGGGAACAGAATGTATGCAAATTGAAATAGCCGAAATTCTGTTCGAACACAAGTTGTAGTTTCTGGCACTTAAATTTGATTTTGCCAATTTTCGGTTAGCCAAAAACTGAATGAAATTAAGCCTTTTTTCCGTAACAAGGGATTATGATTCGATATCGGTAATGACAAAATAGGATGGCTGGCGGGGTCACCTTAAGTTTGCTTACACATAACATAATAGTTAAATTAAATTCTAACTGGCGTCACTCAAACCATACCGCATTTGCCAGCCATCGGGGTCAGGTATATCAAATCTAAGGGCTAGGTTCAATTAACTAGATGTTAGCGCTAACAGATTTGAAGCAATTGAGTGTGAACCGCCAGTGGCCGAGCAAGTATCAATAAGCAAAAGGGCTCAAGTAACCGGTGTATCTATAACGGAAGTATCTGGCTTAGTAGTACCAGGAATAACGGTGCTCTGAATAACTTTCGTGCATTATATTAGTGCCTTAACATCTTATTTGTTTTGTAATAAACGTTATCCACTACGCGTTTGGGTGCCTATTTATCGGAATCAAGAGTGTTTTCGACAGAGTCGCGCCGCAACGCAAAATATAGGGCATCGGCACTAGGCGCAAAAAATAATGACCGCGTGACAATAGGATATCCCCACCGGCATACTACTGGCCACACCTCGGACCATACAATCTTAAGTGACGAATCCCGTGCCCTTTTCAATTTTGATAGCCGTCATAATAAGAAAATCAATATCCAAACCCTACCTTAAAGGTGCAGGAAACGACAAATAATTCCAGTACAACAAAAGAACTCAAAGAGATAGTGCGAGAATTTTACCCGAATGCACCACAACCAAAAAGAAAGAATCAAGAAGGCTTGCAAGAAACGTTTTATGAAGATGCAAGCGACGATTAATTGATTGCCATAACAAAAGATCCGGAAAAAAGAACTTCGGAAAACAATGCGAAAATTGCAACAACAAAAAGAAAGACAACTACGTTTTATAAAAAAGCATACGACCTTAACGGAATAACTTCAACAAGTTTGCCAAAATGTGGATCAAAACGAATCAGAGATCCTATTGGCACAACCAAGAAAAGAGCCGCAGAGTAACCGACGAGGAAGAAAGAACTGAAATCCAACTAAATGTAGTAGCCCAACAACACAGATCACAAACAGTGGAACAATATCAAAATCGCCAACGACCAAACATTACAATCCAAGGCGCTAGGAATAGTACAGTCCATTCCGATTATGCCAACTATATACGGCGCCGAACAAAAAATCGGAGCGAGTACAACCAATAACAATTACAATCGGTGATCAGGAAATCACCAACGACGAACAGAGCACAGTCGAGATCCAACAACAGCAGTCGAGTATGAGGAACGAAGACGAACAGGCAATCAGTGCTAATTCCAATCAATTCGTTGCAAATCCAAGCGAATTCGATGCAAACCTAAACGAGTTCGGTGCAAATCTAAACGAATACAGTGCAAACTTAAGCCAATTCGGTGCAAATCAACAGCGATATAACACAAACCGAGATCAATACGGTGCGGATTACGATCCATTCGGTGCAAATCAAATTCGAAACGATGCAAATCAAACACGATTCGGCGAAAACCGAGACCAATTTGACGCAAACCAGACGCAATACAATTTAAATAAAAACCTATTCGGTGCAAACCAAGGCCAAAATGGTGCAAGTTTGGAAACAATCGATGCATATCTAACGCAACGCAGTACAAATGGACACCAATTTGACACAAATGGCGGTCAATTAGGTGCAAAGCAAACGCAATGTAATGCAAACCAAACCCGATTCGGTGCAAGGCAAGAACAAGTCGGTTCAAATAAACAACGAGTTGGCCGAAACCAAACGCAATTCGACGCAAACCAAATTCAATTCGTTGCAAATCGAACTCCATTCGGTGTGCACCAAACCCGATCCAACATAAATTACGATTCATTCGGTGCAAGTAAACAAAGATTCTATGTAAACCAAATGCGATTCAAGAGCCAAGAGTTCCATCCAAGTACTTTGCATGCGCAGTACAAAAAAGAGACTTAGCAACGTTTCAAAGTATATATGCGGTACTGAGGTAGTCACTTTCTCTCATGGGTGGGAATTGTCTTCTTGCTCTGAGTACACTCATAGTTAAACATGCTGGCACATATTTCGTTGATCAGATCAGTTGCTACTACACATGCAGAGGCACTGAATCCCACTGTGCAAGGTTTTAGTTAGAGCCTTTGTAATAATTTGGAATCGCGACTTAAATCTGTGGAAAATATCTTAGCGGTCGTGTATACTAATATTCTGTGACAGTTGGATTATTACGCTGGATTATTATGTGTCAGTGTTATATTTTTATCGTACTGAAATAATCTGGCATAAAATAACTGTTTTATAGGAAATATTTTAACCCGTGTCTTTGGTGACCCAATCCTTAACGTCGGGTGTTATGGACTATTGGATTTATTAGAAATCTGGTGCAATATTTATGGCCATCAATGTCGGAATTAAGGAATATTAGTAATGATACGGCTTCTCCAAAGTGGGGGAGGGGTGGGGTTCCCTTGCAAAATACGGGTGCCCCAGTTGGGGCACCCAGGCAAAATTTTGGCTGTCCCTGCAAAAAGCCTCTGGCAGAAGTTTTTGGGTTCCCTTCGGTAAAAAAAACTCCCAGATGACATAAAAAATGACAAAAACTCCTTTTTGAAGTTAAAAATTCGATTAATTTCAGCAAAAATGATTGAAACCTTGGTTCAGCCCAAAAAACTCATAAACATACACCGTCGAAATTTACCGCTCTGACCAGAAAGACTTCTTCACTTCACTCACTCAGAATTCAATAACTCAAGATATATACTAAGCAAAATCACATGTCATCAATTGCGTACCGTCTGAAAATAGCCTCACCGGCATACTCCTGGCCATAGCTGACCCGTATATTACTTAAATATATATCATATATTTAAGCCCAGTGGTAGGCGTTAGATGTCAAAAGGATGCGAAAAAGAGCCGACTGAAAGCTTGGGCTGCGAGGATTTAGAGTTCAGTGACTCTCGCCTTTGGATTCGCACTCAGGCGTTCTACCAACTGAGTGAACCCTACCCGACATCACAACAGCTGTAAATCTGTTATATCCGAAACTGTCCGTATTTTACAAAGGCGTATTACTGGACTTTTTTATTCTTGTATATATAATTCATACGTATTTAATAAATATTCTTTATTTCTTTTCATAATCAGATAAACTAAACAGCAATTATGTTGATTTGGTGGTAGGCAAAGTCACGTTGGGTCACATGTTAGGCGCAGGTAATGATTGTGGCTGCGGATGAACTGATGACGAAAAGATGAACTATTCTCTGATAGAATACAGGAGGGCAACGCGAAACGCCCCGCGACATCCCTCGGCTTAACATGCGTAGCCAGCAGAGTGTCATACTCTTCAGCAAAATACCATGCCTTCTCGGTTAAAGTAATACATACGTATCGAATTGTAACTTTGACGTAACAATTTTAGGTGTTTCGGTATATATTCATTATTACCAGTCATTATTTGATGGACATTTAACACCGTTCTATATCTAACTAACTATGGAGCTTCAAGACCAGTTCTTTAACAAAAGCGAGTATATTGAAACTGCTGCCGGGAACAAAGTCAGCCGACAATCGGTGCTCTGTGGTAGCCAAAACATTATCCTAAATGGAAAGGTAAGTAAATTATTCTATACATTCGATTCACTGCTGTTGGTTACTGTTAACCCTGAAAATTACCGCTCATGAATAATTTGATCTTTGCTGAATATATTTTTCACGTAATATGTGACTTGATTGATGAAATAATTGCAGTTAGGATTTTCGATTTGTTTTTTTCTTGAAATTTGATGTTTACTTATTACTCATTTATGTATATATATGAGAATGAAATAAAAATGCATGCTGTAAACAGCGGGTCTGTGCTTATATTCGTTTCATCAACTTTTCGGCTCTTACGAGGTCCAGAGTGGTTACTGGAGCCACAAGTGGCGTCCTCGCAAAAGGTCATTTTCGCACGTATGCTACTCAATTTGCCGAACCCGAACGAATGGAAGGATGCGTCAGCCAGGCCCTGGAGCGAACACACCACCTAACGATCGATAGTTCAACGCTTTACAGATTGAGCTAATATGTCCAGCCTGCCTGATCAGGGAGTAAACGGAATTCCAGTTCCGGCGAAAATCGTGTTCCGGTTGCGGTTCCGCCAAAAGGCACAAACAATGCTGGAACCGGTTTAAAAATTTAGTTTAAAATTGTCCGCATTTTTGCTTCATCTGTGCAGCAATCATACGTGATATATACACAATGATCAAGTTCCAACACAAATAAACAAAATAAAAGACTTACTCAGCAAATTACCATGTGAGTGAAACATATAGGACCAGCATGGGTAAACACACGGTAAACTCTGTTGAGATAGATGCCATGAGCACATTTATTAGCACGACACATGACGTGCATTTTTTCTTATTTAAACTACTGTTCTAAATTACAATAAAAGCCAAAGGTCGATTTTAGAAATATATATAGATAATCGGAAAATCAACTAACAATGAAAAAAGCTAAAATCTGCGAAGTCTTAAAAATATCAAATTTCGACTGGTTTTTACTTATATATAACTAGACTCAAATCAAAATTCACAAATTTTGGCTCGCACCCTTAGCTTTTCTAACTGTCACCTTGCTGCTGTCACTGGTGCAGGCTGTGAAGCATTTCATAAAAACACGATAAATGTTCACTTAGAACAGTGTGACCTTAACAAAATGCTGTACATAGTTTAACTTCTGTGGTTGCGTGGTCAAACGCAGCTATATCTACTTTAGTCTTCTCTATCTTCTTGCTTCGCGAACGCGCTTAGCTCTTAGGTTCACTTCGGTTAAGTTATAACCCGTCATGCTTGACCAGCTTGGCTTCGACCCTGCTTACTTTAATAGTCAAGCCGACACGATTGTTTCAAAGAAACTCATTGGAATGAAAACTTTGATAAATTTATCCAATCCTAACTACTTAACCTCTGGCCGAGGGACAACCACGTCTACCGAAGGTAACTCACACAACTTTTGTGAAAAGGTAACCCTACCGCTAGTGGACCGATATATCTATTGGTGGCTCCTCACTTTCCTTACTTACGAACTTGCCACTTATTTTAACACCGAGCTCGCATCTACACATAAATATTTTCAACGTTAGGGTGGGTCCTTCCTACCAATGTCTTCCGGCCACCATGTGATGGTCAACCATAAGACTGAAGAAGGGCTGCCGAAAAACTCATCATTTGTATATACAGTCTAGAAAATGAAGTATTCTGGGTTTGCAACTAACCAGTAACTTGTCTGTCATTAATACATGCATATATCGGTACTAAATCAGTTGGGAACGGCTTGGTAAGTTTTAAGGTAAGCCAGATCCCGGTGTTATATCTCTGTTTATTTTATGCATCATACGAATATGTTAATAAACTTTAAGTGCGTACACCACGGCCGTTCTTTTGTCAAAACCGATGTCTGCGCTCAAATTGTGATTTCACCTCTGTGTAGGTGAATACTATTTGCAAAACGGCAGCACATCGTCAGTGTTCTGTATCAGTATTTCACTATTTAACTTCGCAATTTAAGCAATCACAGCGTACACATGAGTACGCTGTTTCATTCGCATTTTGTGTGGTATATTTAAATTAATACATTCGTTCAGGGAGACCATAGTTATGCGATTTAGCATATGATTTGATGAAGGCGGAAAACGTGCAAGGCCGGCAAATGTGTGAGTATGTAAAACACTAACCTTAGCCTCAAGAGCGATTGATTTGTGACGTGAGTATTACTTTAAATTTGTTTGCGAACACAGACAAATACAAATCAGAAGCTGACCGGCATTAGATACCAGTTTTCACTGCAAATTCAAAACCGTCGAAATTCTGTTCGAACGCAAGGTGTAATTTTTGCTACTTGTATTTGCAGATTTTGCCAATTTTCTGTTATTTAAAAACCGATGAAATTTCTGCATTTGTTTCGTAACAACGGTTTGCTCTTCGCTATCGGCTATTACAAAATAGGACAGTCGATGGGCGCTGGCTAAGTTTACTCGCGCATTACGAATCTGACGTGCGAAAGATTGGGTTATACACTATTGCTTTATGTAATTCAGAAATAATTGTTTCATATAATGCATTTAGAGCATCATTGTCAAAATTTGCGTCTAGTATGTATTGATCGATAAAATTTTGTATGATCTACTATATACTCTGGGCTCTCCATTCCCTGAAAATTTTGCCAGGGGGACCCCTGGCTCCGAACCCGGGGGCGCCCGATTTTGCCAGGGGGCATTTTGCTAAGAGAAAAACGGAAAAATAGTGTCAGAAACACTGCCAAAACGCTTTTCACGGAGAGAAAAAGCGATTTTGAAGCAAATTTTGATAAAATTTACGAAATTTTTTGCTTCAGAACGGAATTGTAGTACAAATTTTTTGTACTTTAAACCGATTGGAAATTAAAAAATTTTTCCAGAGGTGGTGAACCGGGGGGAGCCCAAAATTTTGCCAAGGGGCATGAACCGGGGGCACCTGTTTTGAACCAGGGGGAACCGAAAAGGCCCCTGGCCCCCCATCCCCCAATTTAGAGAGCCCAGATACTACTATCTAGTTTTATGTGCTAGCCAAAGTAAAACTCGTGTCAGTGTACAAAATGTTAACGCGCAATTATTTGTTGATGTGTCCACTCATTTTTTTATTTTTATATACTATTAGTATTTTTTATGTTTCAGACAATAATAATGTCTAATTGTATTGTTCGGGGCGATTTAGCAAGTATTAAAATTGGACGCCACTGCGTTATTAGTCAAGGCGCTGTGATACGACCGCCGTTTAAAAAATTTGTCAAAGGGTAAGTCATGACGATGTGATGTTTGTTTTATTTCGCTTAATTTGTCTAATTTATATTATTATGATATACTGGATATCACTGCATTGAAATTCGATCGTATCACACAGTGGAAATTGTACAAATTTGCCCCAGAAGTGAGTATCGCCGAGCAATGTTAAATATGTTCCGAGCGAGCGAGCCCTTTTCTGGCGGTTACCGTATATTCTGCATCGATTGTGCCCCTATCGCTACGAAAGCCACTTTGAATAATTGTCGACCAACTTTCTATGTTACAAATTTTTTATTTAAGTAGGTATGGCTTTAACACAAACTTTGAATATTTGCTATATACGCAGTACTGGCGCCTGAGAAGTAGCAAATCATTGTCAATTTTCGAATGAGTAAGTCGTTCTTGCAGAGGCGTCACCGGTTCCGCGCGCAATTGGTTTGCTCGAGGTTTCGCTAGTACTAAAGTTTGTAATGAAATTCAATTTTGTAGAAACATTACGCCTTGAGCGAGCGACACTGATTTTTTTGAAAAGTGTGCCAGCAGCGACTATAATCGTCTATAACTTG
>JASANE010003059.1:0-15908 GCA_030248225.1 Trileptium ribeirensis
TTAACTGGAGTAAAGGGCTAATGTTATGTGATTCGAACCTGCCGTATTTTATTATTTATTCGGCGTGGTACTCACGTGTATTACGGACTGTCACGAGTGTTAATATCGTAGAGTGTCCGAACGCATTATTGCAATTTGAGATTCTCCTGCGCAGTAATATTTCGTTGAATAGTTTACATTATGAGTGGTTTAAAGTGGGGAGAGCCCCTGTATATTCAGACTAGAATACCGTGTTCACATGCGCAGGTACCACGTGCTAGGTGCGTGTATACGAACAGCCCTTCGTCATATGGTAAAATAACCATTATTACTCGTTGGCTGTTGTTGGACGCGATAACACAGAGCGTGATACTACTTAATTGGTAACTCATTGAGCTATTGATAATGCCGTTCATCAAAAGACAGCAGGATTTATTATCACCACTTCCCTGGTTCGCCCAGACCACGAACTCGCGCGCCCCAGCTACTAGTACATTAATTGGTGGCGGCCTAACTATATTCTTTGTGTGTTATAGTAGTGCTGGGGGTCGGAGCGTCGCGTAAGCACAGAGCTACACCGCCGTGGAAAAAGATTGAGCTCCGACACCCATTACTACCTTAATTAGTGATATTATCTTCCTTATAAAACCGAAGTAAGAAGTGGCTATAAATCTAATAGGGGCAATAGGTCAATAGCAACGTGCCAGGATTAGTAATATCTTAACAATTTCGGCCATTTTCTGTCGAGTGAGTGGTAACCAGGGGAGAGTGCGTCTCGAAAATACTAGTGCAACTGCGTCGTCTCGCGGCTGTCCTGCGTCGTTGGGGTGGGCGCACTATTCTTGAGTAGACCGGGCGAGTAAGGGGCTGGTTCGGACGACCGAAAACTCTAGCACTACCTAAATACCAGTATAGTCAGCCGTCCGGGGGCATACATTGAGCAAACTTCAACTGCATAATAGTCCACCGCTACTGTACAGTTTTAATAACGTGGTTGGGCAGCCGTCCGGTGTAGTCCTGGTTAAAATAACTGGCATTATTAGTGTAAATCTAAGGCCTAGGTTGAAGTATTTACATAATCGCATGGTGAACTAGCCGTCCGGTAGTGTGTCGTGTCAACCCACAGGGGCTTAGTAAAGTAATAGATAACATAAATTCTAAGCACTATCGTTCAGTCATAACCCTTAAGCATTAGTTACTATATCTTAAGGTTAAGCACTATGCCAAGTACTAGGTAGCTTTAGCTTAACCTAAGGACTAAAGTACTAAATAGGGATCGTCGAGAGTACCGAAATCAGTGGCCTAAGTACAAAGTGGAAGCGAAACGTCAGACTGCAAATCTAGTGCCAGACTGCGCAATAGTAAAGATCACACTGTACAAGAGAACAGGTGGAGCACTAGAGTCAGCTGGAAACAATCAAGTATTAAAAATAGAACCGTCGTTCGACCAGAGTTTACAACTAATCGTTATTGAAATTGGCGAGAAGGTAGCGTGAGCTAAAAATATATGGTACTAAAGAATAGTGCCGCGCTTTTATTCACGAGTTCGAAGGACGATACGGTGACTTAAATTCGGTAATCAAAAGTAGTGCCACAAAAGATACGGGTACAATATTAGTGATTAACATTTTATCGTTTTGTAATAAATCGATGTACGTGTCTGTTGACGAATATCTGGGACTCGAGCAATAGGGCTGAGCAAGGATTACGCTGCAACGCGAAATACCTATAGGGCACTAGCATTGCTCACGAAAAGAAAGGCGAGTGCCGCACCAAGCGTCCCAACGGCATTCTCCTGCTACACCTCGAACCGCACAATATTTTGGTGACGAATCCCGCCCCTTTTTAATTCCGATAGCCGACATAAGGAAAAATCCCCATCCAAAAGAAATAACACCGACATTCAGTGACCACCCAACTGTCGGGGTCTACTAGCCTACATAAAAGTTCCCTGCCCCCAAACCCTCCAAAAACTATAATTCCCCCTGTCCCAACCAATAAATCATAGTTTTCACATTTTTATTTAGTAATCGGCCCACACCTCTCAAGCTGTTTTGTTTCCTTTTTATTTTATGACTGGAACTATTTTGCATAAATTCGCTAATTTCACTTATGTTGATTTCTTTTCAGTTTTACTTCGAGTTGTAGAAGTTATTGGTTTCTCTGATCGAATTTAGTGTGTCATATTACATACGGTTTTTATTAATTTTAATTTTATAATCGGTTACATAGCAACCAAGGGGTCATGTAGCTTACACTTGTTAATGATTTGACGTGCTGCGGGATTTGGAATTGAGGTTCTGAGTTAATCGCTACAAACTAGGAAGGATTTCATGTTTTTGTTGATAATACTACCATTAGAGAGCTGGCCTGTCCACAGTGGGGGACACCCCAATTTTCAAATCTCCCATGTTCGTGAGATTGTCCCACATGTCCGCCCCCCCACTCGGCCGAATCCCCGCATGTTCAACTAATTCCAAAAAATTTTTTACGTCTGAAAATTTATGTTTTCTGCTTGCAAATTGCTTTTAAACATTAATTACCACTATTTATAACGCTAAAATCTTGTTTTTAGCTTGAAAATACGTTCACTAGTAAAAATGCATGAAAATATGGAAATATTTTGTATTTTTAAGAAAAATTTATCCCCACTTTTAATTTTCCCCCGAGAATGAACATGAGGGTCCCATAAGTTCCCCCGACTTTTCGGAGGTCTGTGGACAAGACAGGAGAACGGACTTAGTTATTTTAACGAAAAAAGAACTGCGTTTAAGCGGGAAGCCGTCGTGCTGAAATTTTTGGTTTTTATTTAAGCACTTGTTTAAAAAAACGGAATAAATGGGCGTTTGGGCTTCACACCAAAGTATTGTAAACCCAGATATTAAATAATTTAGTAATATCATACTTCCTTGTGAAAACATTTCGGAAATCGGATTCGCCGGCCGTAAACCCTTGAAACCCCACAGAAAAGTATAATATAGTCACGTTGTACTATACAAAACCATCGTATCCAGCGTGGTTGGTAACCTAATAGGTACTCATTGTATGATAACAAGCAATAACACGGCTCAATTTCAAATATCTCAATTTGTGTCAAAACGTCGATGAACCATATTAGGGACCACAGTGGCCCAGGGTGGTCCCACAAAAAAGTTGTAGACCTTGATGACCTAATTCAACTCTCTATTTTTCGATATGAAGCGTGTGTTCCGAGATATGCGCTGCGAAAGGCCCAGCCTGTGTCCCGCATTGCCAGATTTGCCAAAGAGCCCTTAAAAACCTGTTTTTGTCATTGTGAGCCGGAACATGTGGTAGGAATTGTTCACGTTCAACTAAAGGGCATATCTTCGTCTATTTTGCTATCGAATAAAAAATTGTCGAAATCGATCCACCCCGAGATAAGGTTTGATTAACAGAAACAGACAAAAAGAAATTTTGACCATTTTGCTCCTACCGTTCTCAGGGGAAACTCTGCTCGCTTCGCTTGCTCCGTTTCAATAAAATCACATGAAATTTCAAGTGTTGTTATTCACAGTTTTAACTAAAAGTGTATTGCCTTCAACGTATGTAATAGGGAAACAAATCTAGAGTGGATACTGCATCCGCCGTTACCACTATACCATATGTCCCATAGCAATTTTAACGAATGGTTGGTTAAATTCGCTGTTAACCTGTATATATTGTAAATAATATCAAGATAACCCGCACAATACAAAATCCTGAACATATTATTTTTGCGTAACCAGAATCATGAAAACACCATCGAAATTTTGCTAAAAAGAGATGTTTAAAAAAACTTTGGTACATTTGTGTTTAGGTGGCCTAATCATTGTGTTACGGTGACTGCCAGCATTGAATTCGTTTTCAGACTCGTTCGATTTAGGTCTGAAACATGTTCAAACGTCTTTGAGGTCTACGCGAACGGTGTTCAATAGTGTGTTCGCATTAAATGTAATCGAACTTGTAAATGAAGAAAATAAAATAATCTCTATCTACAGTACAAATGTTAACGTTGCTGAACACTGTTCAAAATTCATTAAAGTTGTTCGAGAAATGTGCCATGTACCCTGACAATCATTTAAATTGTTGGTATGATAGCAACAGTTTGCGAGGTGTAAATTCCAGAACCGTATCAAATTTCGTGTCGTTGATCTGTCCGTATTTGCTGTGTATTTTTGTAGAGTTTGTTTAAGTATTATCTATGAAAAGCTTGCTGTGAATTCGCGGGAATGCAGTTGAAAAGCGACAAATGCGATAATTTCGCTCACGAAATGGGGCGGACGGGTAATAGCGGGAATGGCGAGCCTTCTATCGCGGCGCCTGGAGGCGATCCGGGTTCTCGAAGTGAACCAAGTACTGGTCAGTTGCAACAGACGTCGTGTACACCAACACAGCTGTGCCAGCCGTTGTTCAAGGATTATTCGATTACAGCAGAGTTGTAAGTGGTATCTGAAAATTATCTCCAAGACTTCCTTATGAAGGAACATCAAAGCAGATTGCGACATCCAAATCGCACTTTCGCTGTATAAACTTCGGCATGATACGTTCGTTGTTCGCTTCGTTCTCACAACATTTAAAAGGCTTGAAGCAAGGAAATAAGTTTTAATAGATCTATAATATTCAATATGGCACTTATTTCCAGATGTCTAACATTTATGTCTTTAAGTGTTCCGCCACTGACATATAACTAACACTAAAAGCCGAGAGTGGTGCAAAATGGCAGCGGATATTGGATTGCTGTGGGGGTCCCGTTCCAAAACTCTAGGCTGCCTGAGAGCAAAAACGCGACCGAAGTTCAGAAACGTGAAATATAGCTGTGCCATTGTCGTTTCACTACCACGTAGTGGACACATGAAAGACAAGTGATTATACTATTGCTTATTTGCAATAATGTCTGAATATTATTCCCAACTACGGTGTACTGAATTCGATAAAAAATACACATTTTTTGTATCAAATCCCCAGCCTTATACAAACGGAGCATAACTGGTTCACCTTGTTAATGAGAAGATATGAAAAAACCAACACCACCCCACACACAAAACAAAACCACAACAAACCCACCCACAAAAACCCAACCCCCCAACAACACACAGTCACCTAGTTGTGCTTTTTACTAATTTTGGCATGTCCAAGCTGAAGTTTGCGATGCTATTGGTCTAAACGAATTTCTGCCTGTTCATGCATTATAATCTTGTGGTGACTAGTATAATGACAATTTATTACAAAGCATAGCTACCCCGGGGGCGGAGACTACTAAGAAATGAGTAGAACAATCTGAGAACTGCGATTTGGTATTTTTGCTACGGAAGTTAGCGTGAAAATGTTAGTTGTAGTTGTAGTAATTTGCATATTTACACCTGGCACTGAACTGAATGTCTTGATAATTCGCAAACGTACATATGTCGCGTGAAATTAATATGACTTCATGGTTATTTTGGAATGGTGATACGACTATTTTATATTATCTCAACATTATAAAATTGATTTTATAACTCGTATAAATAATTATATCTTATCCCGTCGACATTTACAGAACATTGCATGTAATAAGATGGCTACTAGTTTTAAACATTGAAATTAATGAAAATTGATGTTCAGAATGCTTCTTATTAATTTGTTGAAGAAAAAGTATTTAGAATTAGTTTTGTCGTACATTAAAAGTCATGATATTGCCGTGTCGCGAAGAGTTTCAACGATCAAGACAGAATGTATCAAAACCAATATTATTCATAGGCTCGTTTTTATCGTTTGCATACCATGACTTCTGCGAGTATTTGATTACGATAAACATCAGTCCATAGTCGTGGAGTAGAAGCTGGGATAGAGTCGAGTGTTGTTCGGCAGAAACTCAAGCCGGCAAAATTGATTCTTTTCGATGATATTCACTCGTATATCTTTTATAAGGTGTCCTGCGATGCTAGGTTTTTGCCGAAAACCATAAGATAAGTTGTCGAGATAAATCTCACACGACAATTCCGTCCCCCCACATCTTCCATTAGTTTCAGCTGTTTCATGAATGAGAAAGTAATCAGGTCTACTTCGAGACGCAATTTCGTTATGTTTTACAAACGATAGCATCAACTTACAAGTAGTTTAGCATTTCTGAGATGCTAAGAATTCAGATTCGTAGGACTTCGTCAGTTAATAGGACGATCACTCACCTTAGCTGTGGTGGTATATGCTATAACTGGTAAGACAAATTGACAAACCGACTGTGTTACTGAAAGTATAATTACTGAAAATTAAATTTTAGAATGGTTCGGTGTTCTTTTTATCCGTCAAGGCCTGTACCAAGGGGCCATTTTGCGGTTTTCGCTATTGATTCCCGATGAATTTCCCGATACGTCAGTGCCGCCAGTGAGTCTATTATTACGAGCTGTCTACGGTATATATATTGGTGTAAAGACGCAGCTGCATTTTGTACACAATCAATTTGGATTGAGTTAATGATTCTAGCATCGCCGAATCTAAGGACTGACCCGAGTTTTGTTTGTTCATATTTGATTTGTTCACATATTGGTGTTTAAGTCTTGGTGGAGTTCCTTAGCATAAGCTAAAGTGCGCCCATATATAATTCAAATAGGATTTTTGTAATTTTCTATGTTGCAATGGAATCAAATTGAATTATAAGGCTGAAAATAAATTTTGCAACCGTACATATAGAGAGTTTCAGCAATGATCTAGTAGTATAACAAGTCTGTGTAATAATGCAGCGTTCACGTTATAATGTCCCCGCTGTTTGGAACTTTTGACCCCCTGTAGTCGCGACCCTACCGTATAGGCGATCAGGGTGACACCCATATTATAAATCAAATGCCGAGGGTGTACGACACACCCTTAGCTACTAAATTTTTTCTAGACAGTGTCGTACACACCCTTAGCTACCAATTTGGCGCGAATTAACTATAACGGACACCGTCTGTAGCGAATGCGGTTTATTAGTCAACTGTCCTGTGGAGTTTTTCCTAAATTCTCGATATTTGTATCTAGCCCATATGAACATTGCTCAAATAATTCCGAACAGTGTCAATAAAACTGCCAGAAGACACGGTGTGCCTGACACTGTCGGCAAGTGGTAATACGCGTAACTAGCTACCGTTGAAAAATTTATTAAAAACATGGGGGTGTCTAAGACACCCTGTTGTCAACAGTGTGTCTGACACTGTGTGGGGTACATAGGTTCCAAATGTTGGGGACATTATAACGTGAACGCCGCATAACAAAGTTTGGAATTGCTAATTGCTTGTAACGTTACATTATTTAAATTATTG
This sequence comes from Trileptium ribeirensis, assembly GCA_030248225.1. Classification (NCBI taxonomy): domain Eukaryota; kingdom Metazoa; phylum Nematoda; class Enoplea; order Enoplida; family Thoracostomopsidae; genus Trileptium; species Trileptium ribeirensis. The sequence continues at coordinate 7,254 of JASANE010003059.1, forward strand.
GATTCAACATAAAACATTCTTTGTATTTATTTATTGATTAGGTGATCCAGGAACGCTTCATATAAGTTCGATATATGCTACTTAGCCTAGATGTCTTGTTTTGTGGTCGCCTACCAACAGTGGATAAACGCGAAATATTATTGTTTGGACGCTTTTCTGTTACCAAAAACGCGCAACCTGTTATAAATCGTAACCTGTATTTGAACGTTCGGAGTCGATCAGGTTGTCGCTCCAATTTCACGGAGATATTTTGTTCCTTAAAAGTTTACTGTTCTCAACATTGAAACGTAGGTTTATTGTGTTTTTGTTGCAGCGTCTTGTTTTCGACTTTCCAATTTTTCATCCGCATATTTCGCCGGAGACCGGGGAACTTCATGTGAAAAGAGCGTTTCCGGTTTGGAGGTAATATTTTCTATCTCTAAAATTCTGCATATATATACCGTTTTGTCGATACCGAGTTGCATTCTCTTCTGTTAATTTGGGGTTCTGTTTGATGTACCGTCTATATCCTCCAATTTCTTTTAAATATCGACTAAATTTTCAGCGAAATTAATGTATTTTTCACAGTTTTTTAGACCATGCTAGGATAATTATTACCTATAAATATGTTAAGGTAGCAGCAGTCGAAATGCATTCAGTGGAACTCCATGATTTAAAACAAAGTCTTTCCACCAGGCGCCTGAAAACAACTTTGGGTCTGCTGGGCGGGGGCAAGCAATGTAAAACATTTGGCCGGAGCAAGTTAGATAAAACACGTCTGGGGGCAAGATATGATAAACATTTTGGGGGGCATCCTCTTAGAGTCGGACCCCCTGTTTAATACATATTTACCCGCAGAAGGCGCGCTGTAAATTTAGAGTAATTGGCAATAATTTGGGAAAATCTGAGGGGAGGGCGCAGAACGAAGGGCGTGCCGTTCAACTTGATTTCTGGGGTCACCTGCCTCTCCCTGTTCCCGGGTGCATGCTTGAATCTTATCTATCCCTTCCTTACAAAATATTTAGTAATTCATACCGTACGGAAAATAAAAATAGCATTGTGTTCATAATTCCTTTGGATTCGTACACGTCAACGGTTCCGCCGTAGTTTTCAATCACAACTTCCAGCCGTAGAATCACATTATCGAGCATCTCCATTCACGGTAATTTCATTTCAAACTTAGCATTGACTATTCATTATTTAACTTCGGCAGTATTATCAGATTTTGTCGTACAAACCTTCAACTTTACAAATCCCGTCAAATAAACGCCGTAGGAGCAAGCCTGGGCACACTGCAAGCCAGGGTGAGTTTGGCGAACTGTGTTACATCAATTTTTTCGCAACTTTACGTCAAGCCAAGTTCGAGCGAGTAGGGCACCGTCCTGCATAAACATAATGCTGTCGGTAAACTCTTAAACGTTCCATGTTGGGATGAAATTTTTACCTTTCCAAATAACGTTTGCTGCTCAATGGTTCATCAGAAAGGAGCGATCCTCGTTGGCATGAACAAAGGCCCACGGTGTGGTTCCGAGAGAATGGAATCTATATTTTACCACCAAACAAGGATTTTTGTAAATCCATTATGGTGCTCAACGCACATGATGCCCAGGAGAATCGAAATGTAAGAATTTTGTTGCAAGCACTGGTCCAAATGTTTAAAATTGTCTCCAGTCGTTTCTCAATAGAAAATGCCTTACAAATTTAATAGAATTATTTGTTGAAATATATGCCAATCCTGAAGCTAATTGACCAGACCAGATACAAACTTTCATGTCTGGTGTGAGGTATTTGGTTTCAAAAGCTTGGTTAGGAATATGTCATGGTACTCACGCTTGTCGCTACGCACGTTACAGCGGATAGCTGGAACAATGATTGTGATTGACTTACGCTTTTCAACCAAGTTGTCCAAAAAATTTCGAAGTATTTATCTGTATTTTCCGCTTCGTTTTGATCTCATTCCTAGGTTTCGGAAACCGGACAATTTACAACATCTAGGCCCGAGCCAAGCTCCCGGTCAATGTGTGACCAATCGCCCACAGCAACAGTTGTAGACAAATTTAAGAGGCATTAGCTTGTTGACGAGATAAGTAGTGTATTGATCTTGTTTACATAGATATTAGCACACTACTTTAGTTGTTATCATTGTAATACACAGAGCAGGATATCAGTAGATTTTCGCCTTAATATTTTGCCAATTTGTTCTTACTGGTTCAATATTTTATTTGGTTATTTTATTGTTACAGGAAACACGTCCATCATTTGTATCAAGTAATCGTCTATATGCAACGCATTTTCTACCGTATTGAAACTCAAGACCCGTGGAATAAGTACGCGGCGCGGACGTAAGTTGTTTTCTTTTCCAATTTCACTTCTTTCCACAATAAATAGTATTTTCGTTTTCTTCTCCTAATTTATTTTGTCGGCTCTTATTTTTGTTGCAGGTTCTCGGTTATCACTGTGTTTGTCGAGCACACTCACAAAGAGTTCGTTATGTTTCACGCGCGACAGCACACAGCACAGACGAACCCAAAAAGCGCGCCAGGACAAGAAGACAAGCCGAGGCAAGCCGCCAGGGGAAGCAGGCCAGGCCTCATCAAAACAGGCAAAAAAAAAAAAACAAAAAAAAAAAAATCAGGAAAAGCAGCAACGCAAAACAAGAGAGAGCAAAAGAGGCAAAAAAGAACCCCAAAAGGCACAGAGCCACAAAAACAGACGGAGAGAACAAAAACAACACACACGCAACAGTTCAGAAAAAATATCTGAAGAACAAAAAAACGAAAACAAATCGACGCAAAACAAAAGAACCCCAAAAACGCGCCAGCACAAAAGCAAACACGCAAGGCAGCGAGAGCCCAAGCGCCGGGCGCCCCAGAGCGAGGGCCCCACCCGGGACGCCCCAGCAGGCCCAGCAGCCGAGCGCCCCAGCACCCCGCGCCGCCGCCCCCAGAGCAGGCCCTCTCCACCGCGCCCCCAGCAGGGCCCAGCACCACCGCCGCGCAGCGGAGGGCCAGACTCCCGCCGCCAGCCCAGGCCCAGCGCCTTGGCGCCCACCCCCTCCAGAAGCATGGAGCCGATGTTTGAAGGTTGGGAGGGAGGGGGCGGTAACCACATGGGATGGCAAAGTGTTCCACGTTTCAACAACGCGGAAACTGAAGAAGTATTTAGCTGCTTCAATACGAGGCGTGAACGGGTGTTTGAGTTTAAACGGGTGCCCTCTAGCTCTGGTAGAATTGCAGCATACCACGATGTCAGTCACTTCTAAAGTCATCTGTTTGTGAAAAAGTTTATATAGCAGAATGAGATCTTGACGGAAGCGGCGGGTTGATAATTTTTGTAGACCCAGTGCCAGTAAACGTTCATCATAACTTAAGTTACTCAGGCCAAGGACGCGTTTCGTGGCAATCCGTTGTATTTTTTCTAAAAGGACCACATCCCTCACCTTCACCAGGTGTGGGCTCCATGTTTCACAACAATATTCCAGTTTCGAACGTATTAAGCTTTTATATAGAGGTAAAAACACAGATTTAGTTATTGGATTATTTATACGTAAGACAGAATGTAGATTTTATTTCAATAAATAACACAAATATTGCAAAATTTTCTATTTTAGCTTCATAAACTTAACTAATTAATTAGCTAATTAACCACTCAAAATTTTTTAATCCCAAATATCTAGTGACACTCTGACATGATAGGCTGTCAAACCAAAAAGTATTTTTTTAAATCGGTTCAGTGGTTCTTGAGATCCGTCGGACCGAACGAACGGACGGACATCGACCTTTTTCATCCCAGACAGAAAATAAAAACGCTTCGCTTCGTTCCGCTCAATAAGCTTAAAATTCTTACGCTAAATTACTTAAAACCTAAATTACTACTGCAAACACTAAACGACTAACTACTGACAAAACCACAATTTTTCAATACCGTACACTTTACGACACACTACTAACTTCATTTTAGTGTGCTTTTACATTAAACTAGAAAACTTCAAATTTCCCACTCTTGTACTGGTCGAACAAGCACAATGGTCTGGAAGCTGAAGGAAATTAATTATGCTGCTCAAATCGTAACAAAGTTCATCTTTTTTGTCCCAGTCAACCCCATTCACCCGGTCTTCGCGCAAGATGCGTCATGTTAACCATTACCTTCTGTTCTGTGAGACCTGCAATTCTCCAGGAAACTTGGCGCCACGGTAATAAACAATACCCATTTTCCAAGACCGAGTTCGTCGTCCGTTGACTCAGCCATACGATATGAGTACTGCCTAGGTTCTTCGTTTGCGACAGTGTCCTCCACGTGTTCAGAACTGTCAGTGTATTCTTCAGACGTGTTTCCGAAATGCTCAGAACACACACTTTTACCCGGCACAATATTTACCTTTTTCCGTTTGGCAGGAGCTGGCTTATCATTATTGGATAGGTGTATTTTCCTGACATGTTCCACTACGGCTTTGGATATGCCATCGGCGACTTGCTCACCGCTGACAAGGGGCGGAAACATTTTATCCACAACTTTGTTGGGATTCAAAGGAATAACTCCGCAGCCGCGAAACCTTTTCTCGAGATTATCCAGGTTCACTTCTTGTATTAACTTATGCAATAATGGCGGGAAGCGATCCTTTGGCAGCGTTGCAAACTACGCGTTCTTCGACTTCCCGTCACGCAGAATCTTTCGCTAAAGCCGTTTTAACGGTGCGTAAAAGGCAACGACTAGTGGTTGTGTGCGATGTGTCGTATTCGGCGGAATACATACGAATCGAATAGACAAATCTTCGCACTGTTTTATCACATCAGATGAAATGTGACTCGACAAATTATCGCCTATCATCACCTTGGGACCATCTAGCCTGCGCGCTCATGGCTTTACAATTGTGTCGAACCAGTCCTCAAAGCACGATGCATCAAACCAACCACTTGTAGAGCGATTGTACCTCGCACGCGGCGGACTGTTGCGTGTTCAGCTCACCCATAAATTTGCTGATTTATAAATAACGTACACTGGCAACAATTCGCAAGATCCTGCGCGGCAAACATTAGGCTGATGCTCCCCTTAGAGTAATTCATTATACGCTCGGGATATTTTACACCACGCTTGAATATAAGCTTTTCGCTTCCTGGATCATCAGACAAATTTGTTTCGTCATAATTAAGGATATGACTCGCCGGATCTATGTTATTTTTCAAATGAGCAAAATAGCGTTGAATATCTTCCTTCGTAGCGGTTTTACGACTGCCTAAATTACTCATCTGATCCTGATACATGGATATGTAGCATGTTTTATTTGCGAAATAATATTACTAAGGTTATGACTGGTTACAAATTAATGTACCTACTTGTGAAGCTCGGAAGTAAAGAGCATAATGATCTTTTAACCAAAAACGCAAAGCTATAAGCCAGTAATTATCGAGTGTCCAGAGATCGAAACTACGAAATTTTTGCGACTAAGCTACCAATACTTTTAAATGAGCCATAACGTCTTGAAACAGCAAAAGTCGTAACAAAAATAACCGTATTCGTAGTCTGCTCAAAACTCTATAAACGCTGAAGCAATAACACGCTACCCCTAAATGGTAGCTAAGTAATAAAGTTAAATATTTTTTGCGTTTAATGTCAGATAATATTTACATGGTGTCCTGTGTAAATCCATACCACTGGTTAAAATGTTATCTTGCTTTTGCTCATAACTCAAGTCACTGGACTTAATTACAGTTTCATGACTTGATAATGTTTGTCAATAAATTGTTTTCATTGAGATTTACACTAATAACAAAAATAAGTGTATTTCTTGACGCTAATTAGGATGCTGATGAAGTTAGAAATAACTACAAAGAAGCGCCGAGCGTAATTCTTTACGCTATTATTCTTCGCCAGATGATACAACTAACTAACAACGCCGACTCATTACAAAACCAAACTGAAATCTCAGTTAGCTAATTAACTTTTTAAATTATGCAAATTAATAACAAAAGAAAACAATAAAATTTTGTGAAATTTAAGATTTGGAAGGTTGGTGGGATAACGGTAGAATAGTAAATAAAATGGTAAAAAACCAAAATTTTTGTATTTGGAGCGAGTTTTTCGGTATTTCAGGGTGGTTAGGTAGATTTCGACACTTAAATTCCTTGGACTAGCTACCACATCCTACAATAAGAAGTTCCCCATATTTTCAAGTCAGAAAACAACTTCTAGGTATAACAGGTTACATAATGTATTTTTTATTTGAGCCTAGTTCAGGTAAGTTTAATCCCTGAAACTTCGGTAGGATTGGGATTTTGACATCACATCATCCCCCTTTCGATCCAAAGGAAGGCACTCCACCCACTGCGCATCCCCGCCCGACTACTCAGCAGATTCAAAGCCCTATATTCTAAACCCCCGTATTCACAAAGACCTAACCCTAGCCGTTTGCACATTTACATTACCATGTATTATATACAATATCTATTTATTCCATAATCGGATTTTCGATAAGTAGCACTAAAGCTCTTATCCGGAGGCCAGACATGTTGGATAGGAGCGCATGCATTTAGGGATAAATCTCAGTTATCCAAAGCGGCAATCGAACCCAAACCCACCGTGTGACCTTTAAATTGCATAATCAATTTTCATTTAGATCCAGTTTTAAATTGCTAAAGGACTAAGATATGTGAAAAGCAGCCGACAGTAAATTTGGCAGCGATGGCACTGTAACCTCCATATTGGACACGTAGGCACCACCGTTACTTTCTACTAGAGCATAAAGGATAGGAGCTTGAGGGCGAAGGAACATGAACAGTTGCGCTGGGACGGGATTATAACCAGCGACTTCCTGCCGGATCAGCGAGCAGTGGTTTTACCGACTGCTATTTATGCCGGACATAGCCGTAAAGGCCCATGTCAAATTCAGGGACTTCCTGCTTCCCGCGAGGAAATTTATTTTATGTATATTGTGTATCTATGTAAATAGACACACATAACATTGTTTATTTTCTTAAAACTCGAGAAATTTTGTAAAAGAAATTTCCTTCCCAAAAAATACCGGAGAATTATCGCGAAGGAAATATTTCCTTCATTAAAACTCGGGAATTTTTGGGAAGGAAATTTTTCTTCCCGAAAATTGCCGGGGATTTTAGGAAGGAAATTTTCCTTGCCTAAAAACCGGGGAATTTTTAGAAAGAAACTTTTCTGGAAGGAAATATTCTTTGCATCAGCTGCTGCAGGATTATCACCAATCGCTCGGAACAGTGGATCCAGGGCAATTTGCACTGCTACCCGAAGCAGTATTTGCACTTCATGTACTAGCTTCTGTCTGAAGAAGTTCCTAATGGTACTCTACCTGAGCTAGCCGGTACTGCCAATGTAACTCCGAGTTAATGATTAATTCCTATTTGTTTCGAGTAGTGCTGGTGCTTTACGCGTCTTAAAGTCCGAGTCGATCGCAGAAGATGAACATAATATCAGTATATGTCTTTGTTTCCCAGCTAAATCTACTGCCAGGCAACTTAGTTCGATCTCTGTGTGCCTATTCCTTATTAAAGTATGCGACAGTGTGTGTTAACTTTTCGCTACGCTAAACCAATTCCCTTAATCAAAACGCCACCGTTTACTTTGTCTAAACCTCTAAACTTTATTAAACACGTTCAACTATACAGCTTCGTTTTAGCCAAAGAAAATCATGTGAAACTGAGCGATTTGTGAATTAGAAACGGCTAATTTGTAGTTCGACTCCTGATGTGCAATTTCTGCACTCCTATCCACGAACTAACCGGGTCAGGAGTATAGTTCTCACAGATTTACCGACTAAAATTTCTCACCGTTGGTGGTTGTTCGGCGCCTGCCCTAGTGTTACGTGCAGAGATACACGATTACCTTTACCGTCGGCTTTAACCTTGATAACCAGACATTCATAATTCAGAAGAGATTTCGGTTCTGTATTCGTGAACAAAGAGACAAATGTAACCGCGGTATATGTTTTGTCTTACCTAGGACATATTTAAAGGGATTTGGCTTATGTAATGAATGCCTTAAATCATGTTAAAGTAATTCTAATTTCAACCATTTTAATTTGGCTTGTCTCGACCTGGTGACACGCTCGACGTTTGGATATCCATAGGTAAAGTAAGCAATGATGAAAACAATCGTTTCAGTGTGCCCATTAAGTCAACAGTTTATAAGTACTTATAGTATAGCAACAATTTGCGTTATCTTTGTGCGAGCCAGGATTATTATATACGACATCCCTGTTTGAGTTTAGACATTCGTTACATTTGGGCGTTCCACCGAGATTCGGTTTTTCATAGCAGAGCCTGGTGAACATTGGTCGATGAATTTAATCGTGCCGTTTCCGAAACCCCATGGTTGCGAAGAAATACGGCTGGATATAATTTAAGGAGTGGAGCAAGTCGAGTCCAGCGACGACGAACAAAACAATAGCCCTTATATATTGCTCATTTACGTTAAGTTGCGCGCAGCGTGATTTAGCAACGTCCTAGGCGTCACTACCACACTGTCCGCGTGAAAGGGTAGCTAAGTCTGTAGACAATTCTACAAATCCAGGCAGACTATCTGGTTTTGCGTGCATGTTATTCGACACTCAAAAATGTCCTATATAGTGAGGGCTCCATACGTTGTATAGACCATTTTATCGAACTATCTCTCAAAACTGTTTACTGTATGTACATATGTAACAGGGCCGCT
>JASANE010003061.1:0-12119 GCA_030248225.1 Trileptium ribeirensis
GATAGGCGTAGCTGAGCTTCTTTAAAGACACCGTAAGACATCAAATGCTATGAGTACATTAAGAGATACTTTTTCAATAGAAAATTTTGTAGCAAAACATAAGACGTCTTTTCTCCCAATGACCAAAAGGATGAGACTGCTGAAATTTATAAATCCCAACTGTCAAGAAAAATTATAAATTTTGGAAAAATATTATATTGAAGGTGCCCTGGTGCTTGCCGTAATGAGTCGATATGGTGCAGATACCATATTTTTGATTGTATTTGTGTCATACCAATAGCCTTTAAACCAGGCGCCCTACCATTTAACTTAAATAAAAAATGAAAAAGTCCTGAAAGTAAGCAATTTTTAGTTTTTTCGGACCCAGCAACATAGCCAGTGGTTTAAAACAAGTAAGTTAACTGGTTTCACCCAGTAAACAGTCGGTAATAGTAGATACACATTTAGCATTAGATTCATTAGCTACAAGATGAAGTGCCAATATCCTGAGTACGTCGCGCTATGAAGTCGTGGAACCTCAGGACAACTTACTTTCCGTCGCATATGGAAGAATCTTTAATAAGCGAAACGAAACGTTCACACGGCAAGAGGGGGCGCATTAAGAAATCTCTCCGATTCCTCTTTTCGCAAGACGCCTACGAAATGGAAGGCGATACCGAGTGGCGTAGACACCTGCCATCCTTGAGCAGATGTCTTTACGGCCTTCATGTTGTGCCTCATATAGATGACACTTATTGTCAGCAGGTATTAGCTGTTTTGGCTTGGGCTTAAAGCTTAAATAGTCATAATGGCTAAAAAGCACATCTTTCCATTAAGCCGTTGACTTAGTATCACTTGTTTTTTTGAGCTGCACTTAGAAATACGTTATGCTTATGCGAGTAGCTTATGGTGTATTTGGTGCGCTCGAATAATTTTGTGCATATGTGTCGTATTGATTTCGTTCTGATAATGACAAATTTATCTGACTTATCTACAATTTTAATAATAAATTTATGGCACCAATCAGAGCTTTTTTAATTTCCGAATAGCGAAAATTACGCAAATCTGTTTTTAAAAATGCGTAACGGTGTATCAAAAAGCGTAATTTTTATCATAAAAAGAATATCAAAAATACTTATTGAAAGTTATAAAATCGCTGGAATGAGATATGCAATAATATCAGCATTGTAACAGTTTCTAACATTTCAGAACGTATAAGTTATACGGATACTTGAAATACATAAACACTGTTTACGCTGCTATTATAATACAAATAGTCAGTGTAGCAGATGCTCTTGTGCATCAGGGATTCATGACGATATTTTGCGGAAAATATCCGGTCCATATGTAAGCTGCTGAGTTTGTCCGGACCTAGAAGTAAAAGGCGTAAATTACGCAAAGCTTGGTTAAAAAATGTGTTCTCAAATTACGCAAAAAAAATGTGAAAAAAAACCGTGTCACAAATGATTTCATGTGAAAGTAATATAAAATTATGGCATCCAAATCTATTCTGCCACGTCGCGTAACGCGTCAGATTTTTTCAGAGAGTCTGTATTATCCACAAAACGTCATGGCTAAATAACATTTGATAGTGCTATGCTTGTTGTAGCTGTCAAGCCCAAGCTCTAATTGTTCGCTAAATTTTTAAAATTTTAAATCTCGGAGTGCATTATTTTTATCATATGTGTAATTTGGTTACTGGAGAGTTTCAGATGTTCTTTCTAATTGTTGTTTTACTTTCCGTATTATTTATTAAATTATTTTTATTTTATCGTAATCGAAATTCGTTATATCAACTGATTTTCGTTTAAACGCTCGAATATCGTTTAAACTAAAATGATCAAAATCGAAATCGTTGGATTATTTCGCACTTAATTCTGATTGTAACTATATATTGTAATGTGAGTTAGATGATCTTTTTGAGGAGGTTTTTGGGCCATAGTGTTCCAGAATGTGGTTTTAGGCTACTGATGTTAGTTGACATACTCATTTTATCTTGACTCATTTTTGGTCCAAACTTGCAATTGCTGGTTGGCGGCCTTGTGGTAACTTTTTAGCCATATCCCGCATCTCTGACGTTCAGTTGAACTCAGATGGTCGTCTGGCGCCCACTCTCATCGGGGCCGCAGGATACCTAAAAACCTAAAAAATTACCACTTTTCGTCAAATTTAGGTATTTAGGCTCGTCTTTTTGGAACAAAATGTGCTAGATGGTGGCCTTTGAGCTACTTTTTAGCTATATTTCGCCTCTCTAGCGTCCGGTTGAGCTCCGATGGCTATCTGGCATTCCTCGGGACACCCTTAGATTTGCTAGTTGTCGACATTTAAGCTACATTTTAGCCGCACCCTGTCCCTCTTGCATCCTGTCCGATGGCTCTCTGAGACCCACCCCACCCCCGCTAGGGACCATCAAGATAGATTAAAAACCTCAAATTACCACATTTTGCTCAACTTTAGGTATTTAGGTTCGGTTTTTGTTCCAAACTAGCTAGTTGGCGGGTTTTGAGCAACTTATTAGCTATATCCCGCCTCTATGACGCCCAGTTGACCTACCATGGCTGTCTGGAACACCCATCGGAAATATCAGCAAATTACATCTTTTTGGTCAAATTTAGGTATTTAGACGTTGGTTTTGGTTTAAACTTGCTAGTTGGCGGCGTTTGAGCAACTTTTAGCCATACGCCGCCTCTCTGGCGTCCATTTGGCCTACCATGGCTATGTGGCACTACCATCGGAATCTTCAGGATACCTGACCTGAAAAACCTCAAACTACATCTTTTTGGTCAAATTTAGGTATTTCGACGCTTGTTTTCGCTCAAACTTGCTAGTTGGCGGCCCTTGAGCTACTTTTTAGCCATATCCCGCTTTTTGGCGTCCATTTGATATCAAATGGCTGTTTGGCACCCCCGAAATACCTCGTAAAAACCCTCTATTTATCAGTTTCTGGTCTAATTTAGGTGTTTAGACCTTTTTTGTCAAAACTCGCATGTTGTCAGACTTTGAACTACCTATTAGCCATATTCTGCCTCTCTGGCGTCCCGTTGTGCTACGATTGCTGTCTGGCACCCCATCGGAATCTTCAAGATACGTGAAAAACCTCAAATTACCACTTTTTGGTCAGATTTAGGTATATATTTAGACACGTTTAGTCTGAACATGCTAGTTGACGGCCGTTGAGCTACTTTTCAGCTATATCCAGCCTGTCTGTCGATTAGTTAATCGCCAATGTCTGTCTGGCACGCTCCTCGTGTCACGGAGCCGGATAATGACAAATAAAGTGCTCACCCGAAACTGACTATTTTCGATATTTGAATTCGCTCTTTATGACGAGCACTGTTTTTACTGGTTAGGCGTGAGTACTGACCAAGGCAAACTAATCCACAGATAAACGGCACGCGTAGACAACCAAAGTTTATGTAGTTGGACGTACTGGAATGAATAACTGTACGTGAAGACGTGTCGGGTTCACAGATGAGTTGGTTTGTAAATTAGATGCACGCCATATCCATCTGTTGAGACGTAGATTCGTATTAACACGTGTTATCTGAATGCAATTATTGGTTTAAAACCAGGGGCACATCAGTCATTTCAGGAGTGTGACGAACACACCAATGGTTTTAACCCTGTAGTTTCGGAGCACTAAGCATTGGGAAGACAATATTTCGAAGTTGGCTTGCCTGTATTGAGAGTATTTCTTCGTGTTGTTTCGTCATTTAGGATTTTCTGCGGCGGCGCCTGAAATGCACGAACAACAACGGCGCCAACAGAAAGACTTGATTCTCGAGCAAACAAGACTTCGTGACACCTCGGGACCCCCGGATACATGAAAATTTCCAATTTTTGTCAAATTTAGGTATTTAGACTCGGTTTTTTGGTTCAACCTTGATAGTAGACGACTTTTTAACTACTCTTTAGCCATATACCGCCTCTCTTATGTGTAGTCGAGCTTCGAAGGCTATCTAATACCCCCTCGAAACCTTACAGGTTATCAGAAAAACCTCAAATTACCACTTTTGGTAAAATTTAAGTAGCTATAAGTTGGCGGCTTTTTAGTAACTTTTAGCAAATGTCCCGCCTCTTTGGCCTTCAGTCAGCAAAAATAGTTGTCTAGCACTTCTTCTCTGGACCTCCAGGATACTTGAAAACACCAAATTACCAGTGTTAAGTCTAATTTAGGTATTTAAACTGGGTTTTGGCTAAAACTTGCTAGTTTGCGGCCTTTGAGCTATTTTAGCCATATCTCGCCGCTATGGGCTTTAATTGAGCCCAGATGGCTGTCTGGCACTCCTTTGGGACCCCCAACTACTTGAAAAACCTAAAATTACCACTTTTTGTTCAAATTTAGGAATTTAGACCCGGCTTTTTGGCAAAACTTGCTAGTTCTCGGCCTTTAAACAACTTTTTAGCCATATTCCGACTCTTTGGCGCCCAGTTAAGCTACGATGGCTGTCTGAAACCCCATCGGGATCCCCAGGATACCTTAAAAACCTTAAATTACATCTTTTTGCTCAAATTTAGGTATTTGAGAAGTTGGTTCTTGGTACAAACCTGCAAAATTTGCGGCCTTTGAGCTAATTTTTTAGCCATATTGCTTCTTTGGCCTCCACTTGAGCCCAGATGGGGTGTCTGGCACTTTTCTCGGAACTTCCAGTTTAGCTGAAAAAACTAAAATTACCACATTTTGTTCAAATTTAGGAATTTAGACCCGGCTTTTTGTCAAAACTTGCTATTTGGCGGCCTTTGAGCTAGGTTTTAGCGACAACGTGCCTCTCTGGCGTCCAGTTGACCTACCATGGCCTGTTTGGCACTCCCATCGGAATCCTCAGGATACCTGAAAAACCTCAAATTACATCTTTTTGGTCAAATATTAAATATTTAGACCCGTTTAGTCTAAATATGCTATTTGACGGCCGTTGATCTACTTTTCTGCTCTATCCAGCCTGTCTGGCGCTTAGTTGAGCGCAAATGGCCGTTGCACATTTCTCGGGACTCCCCGGATAGCTGAAAATTACCACTTTTTGTCAAACTTAGGTATTTAGACTCGGTCTTTTGTTCCAAACTAGCTAGTTGGCGGGCTCCTTGAGAAACTTTTTAACCATATTCAGCCTCTCTGGCGTCCAGGTTGAGCCCAGATGGCTGTATGACCTTTCCCTCGGAAGCCACAGGGATACCTGAAAAACCTGAAATTATCTCGTTTTCTTCAAATTTAGGAATTTAGACCCGGCGTTTTTGTTCAAACTTGCCAGTTGGTGGCCTTTGAGCTACATTTAGCCATAACCCGCCTCTCTGGCGTCCAGTTTTGACCAACCATGGCTATTTGGCACCCCCATCGGAAACTCAGGATACCTGAAAAAGCTCAAATTACATCATTTTTTGTAAAATTTAGATATTTAGACGCTTGTTTTGGTTCAAACTGGCTAGTTGGCGGCTTTGAGCTACTTTTTAGCTATATCCCGCCCATCTGGCGTCTAGTTGACCTACCATGGCTGTGTGGTGTAGCACCCCCATCGGAAATTTCAGGATAACTGAAAAACCTCAAGTCACATATTGTTGGTCAAATTTAGGTATTTAGACGCTTGTTTTGGTTCAAACGTGCTAGTTGGCGGCCTTTCAGATACTTTTAACCATATTCAGCCTCTCTGGTATCCAGTTGAGCCCTGATGGCTGCATGACCTTCCTCTCGGAAGCCGCAGGATACCTGAAAAACCTGAAACTATCTCGTTTTCTTCAAATTTAGGATCACAGCGAGCCAACTGCTAGTTGGCGGCCTTTGAGCTAGTTTTCAGCCACCCCGCATCCTCCTTGTGTCCAGTTGACCAACCATGGCTGTCTGATAGGGAATCCATTACAACAGGATACCTGAAAAACCTCAAAATCACATCTTTTTGGTTAAATTTGAAGAAAACTACGTAATTTTAGGCTTTTCAGGTATCCTGGGGCTTCCGAGAGGAAGGTCATGCAGCCATCAGGCCCCAACGGGAAACAAGAGGGGCGGAAAAGGGTAAAAAGAACCGAAAAGCCCCCAAACAACCACTTTTAAACAAAAAAAAGAGCGAATAAATAACTTAAACCAAAAAAATGAAGACTTGAGGTTTTTCAGTTATCCTGAAATTTCCGATGGGGGTGCTACACCACACAGCCATGGTAGGTCAACTGGACGCCAGAGAGGCACGTTATGGCTAAAAACTAGCTCAAACGCCCCAACTAGCAAGTTTGAACCAAAACAAGCGTCTAAATACCTAAATTTGACCAAAAAGATGTGATTTGAGGTTTTTCAGGTATCCTGAGTTTCCGATGGGGGTGTCAGACAGCCATGGTTGGTCAACTGGACACCAGAGAGGCGGGTTATGGCTAAAAACTAGCTCAAAGGCCGCCAACTAGCAAGTTTGAACAAAAAAGCTGGGTCTAAATTCCTAAATTTGAAGAAAACAACATAGTTTCAGGTTTTTCAGGTATCCTGTGGCTTCCGAGGGAAAGGTCATGCAGCCATCTGGGCTCAACTGGACGCCAGAGAGGCTGAATATGGTTAAAAAGTTTCTCAAAGCCCGCCAACTAGCTAGTTTGGAACAAAAACCGAGTCTAAATACCTAAGTTTGACAAAAAGTGGTAATTTTCAGCTATCCGGGGAGTCCCGAGAAATGTGCCAGACGGCCATTAGCGCTTAACTAAGCGCCAGACAGGCTGGATAGAGCAGAAAAGTAGATCAACGGCCGTCAAATAGCATATTTAGACTAAACGGGTCTAAATATTTAAATTTGACCAAAAAGATGTAATTTGAGGTTTTACAGGTATCCTGAGGATTCCGATGGGAGTGCCAAACAGCCATGGTAGGTCAACTGGACGCCAGAGAGGCACGTTATGGCTAAAAACTAGCTCAAAGGCCGCCAAATAGCAAGTTTTGACAAAAAGCCGGGTCTAAATTCCTAAATTTGAACAAAATGTGGTAATTTTAGTTTTTTAGGTAAACTGGAAGTCCCGAGAAAAGTGCCAGACACCCATCTGGGCTCAAGTGGAGGCCAAAGAAGCGATATATGGCTAAAAAATTAGCTCAAAGGCCGCAAATTTTGCAGGTTTGTACCAAAACCAACTTCTAAATACCTAAATTTGAGCAAAAAGATGTAATTTAAGGTTTTTAAGGTATCCTGGGGATCCCGATGGGGTTTCAGACAGCCATCGTAGCTTAACTGGGCGCCAAAGAGTCGGAATATGGCTAAAAAGTTGTTTAAAGGCCGAGAACTAGCAAGTTTTGCCAAAAAGCCGGGTCTAAATTCCTAAATTTGAACAAAAAGTGGTAATTTTAGGTTTTTCAAGTAGTTGGGGGTCCCGAGAGGAGTGCCAGACAGCCATCTGGGCTCAATTAAAGCCCATAGCGGCGAGATATGGCTAAAATAGCTCAAAGGCCGCAAACTAGCAAGTTTTAACCAAAACCGAGTTTAAATACCTAGATTAGACCTAACACTGGTAATTTGGTGTTTTCAAGTATCCTGGAGGTCCAGAGAGAAGTGCTAGACAGCTATTTTTGCTCAACTGAAGGCCAGAGAGGCGGGACATTTGCTAAAAGTTACTAAAAAGCCGCCAACTTATAGCTACTTAAATTTTACCAAAAGTGGTAATTTGAGGTTTTTCTGATAACCTGTAAGGTTCCGAGGGGGTATTAGATAGCCTTCGAAGCTCAACTACACATAAGAGAGGCGGTATATGGCTAAAGAGTAGTTAAAAAGTCGTCTACTATCAAGGTTGAACCAAAAAACCGAGTCTAAATACCTAAATTTGACAAAAATTGGAAATTTTCATGTATCCGGGGGGTCCCGAGGTGTCACGAAGTCTTGTTTGCTCGAGAATCAAGTCTTTCTGTTGGCGCCGTTGTTGTTCGTGCATTTCAGGCGCCGCCGCAGAAAATCCTAAATGACGAAACAACACGAAGAAATACTCTCAATACAGGCAAGCCAACTTCGAAATATTGTCTTCCCAATGCTTAGTGCTCCGAAACTACAGGGTTAAAACCATTGGTGTGTTCGTCACACTCCTGAAATGACTGATGTGCCCCTGGTTTTAAACCAATAATTGCATTCAGATAACACGTGTTAATACGAATCTACGTCTCAACAGATGGATATGGCGTGCATCTAATTTACAAACCAACTCATCTGTGAACCCGACACGTCTTCACGTACAGTTATTCATTCCAGTACGTCCAACTACATAAACTTTGGTTGTCTACGCGTGCCGTTTATCTGTGGATTAGTTTGCCTTGGTCAGTACTCACGCCTAACCAGTAAAAACAGTGCTCGTCATAAAGAGCGAATTCAAATATCGAAGATAGTCAGTTTCGGGTGAGCACTTTATTTGTCATTATCCGGCTCCGTGACACGAGGAGCGTGCCAGACAGACATTGGCGATTAACTAATCGACAGACAGGCTAGATATAGCTGAAAAGTAGCTCAACGGCCGTCAACTAGCATGTTCAGACTAAACGGGTCTAAATATCTAAATTTGACCAAAAAGTGGTAATTTGAGGTTTTTCAGGTATCTTGAAGATTCCGATGGGGTGCCAGACAGCAATCGTAGCACAACGGGACGCCAGAGAGGCGGAATATGGCTAATAGGTAGTTCAAAGTCTGACAACATGCGAGTTTTGACAAAAAAGGTCTAAACACCTAAATTAGACCAGAAACTGATAAATAGAGGGTTTTCAGGTATTTCGGGGGTGCCAAACAGCCATTTGATATCAAATGGACGCCAAAAAGCGGGATATGGTTAAAAAGTAACTAAAAAGACGCCAACTAGCAAGTTTGAGCGAAAACAAGCGTCGAAATACCTAAATTTGACCAAAAAGATGTAGTTTGAGGTTTTTCAGGTCAGGTATCCTGAAGATTCCGATGGTAGTGCCACATAGCCATGGTAGGCCAAATGGACGCCAGAGAGGCGGCGTATGGCTAAAAGTTGCTCAAACGCCGCCAACTAGCAAGTTTAAACCAAAACCAACGTCTAAATACCTAAATTTGACCAAAAAGATGTAATTTGCTGATATTTCCGATGGGTGTTCCAGACAGCCATGGTAGGTCAACTGGGCGTCATAGAGGCGGGATATAGCTAATAAGTTGCTCAAAACCCGCCAACTAGCTAGTTTGGAACAAAAACCGAACCTAAATACCTAAAGTTGAGCAAAATGTGGTAATTTGAGGTTTTTAATCTATCTTGATGGTCCCTAGCGGGGGTGGGGTGGGTCTCAGAGAGCCATCGGACAGGATGCAAGAGGGACAGGGTGCGGCTAAAATGTAGCTTAAATGTCGACAACTAGCAAATCTAAGGGTGTCCCGAGGAATGCCAGATAGCCATCGGAGCTCAACCGGACGCTAGAGAGGCGAAATATAGCTAAAAAGTAGCTCAAAGGCCACCATCTAGCACATTTTGTTCCAAAAAGACGAGCCTAAATACCTAAATTTGACGAAAAGTGGTAATTTTTTAGGTTTTTAGGTATCCTGCGGCCCCGATCAGAGTGGGCGCCAGACGACCATCCCTGAGTTCAACTGAACGTCAGAGATGCGGGATATGGCTAAAAAGTTACCACAAGGCCGCCAACCAGCAATTGCAAGTTTGGACCAAAAATGAGTCAAGATAAAATGAGTATGTCAACTAACATCAGTAGCCTAAAACCACATTCTGGAACACTATGGCCCAAAAACCTCCTCAAAAGATCATCTAACTCACATTACAATATATAGTTACAATCAGAATTAAGTGCGAAATAATCCAACGATTTCGATTTTGATCAGTTTAGTTTAAACGATATTCGAGCGTTTAAACGAAAATCAGTTGATATAACGAATTTCGATTACGATAAAATAAAAATAATTTAATAAAATAATACGGAAGTAAAACAACAATTAGAAAGAACATCTGAAACTTTCCAGTAACCAATTTACACATATGATAAAAATAATGCACTCCGAGATTTAAAATTTTAAAAATTTAGCGAACAATTAGAGCTTGGGCTTGACAGCTACAACAAGCATAGCACTATCAAATGTTATTTAGCCATGACGTTTTGTGGATAATACAGACTCTCTGAAAAAATCTGACGCGTTACGCGACGTGGCAGAATAGATTTGGATGCCATAATTTTATATTACTTTCACATGAAATCATTTGTGACACGGTTTTTTTTCACATTTTTTTTGCGTAATTTGAGAACACATTTTTTAACCAAGCTTTGCGTAATTTACGCCTTTTACTTCTAGGTCCGGACAAACTCAGCAGCTTACATATGGACCGGATATTTTCCGCAAAATATCGTCATGAATCCCGATGCACAACAGCATCTGCTACAATGACAATATGTATTATAATAGCAGCGTAAACAGTGTTTATGTCTTTCAAGAATCCGTATAACTTATACGTTCTGAAAAGATAGAAACAGTTACAATGCTGATATTAATGCATATCTCATTCCAGCGATTTTATAACTTTCAATAAGTATTTTTGATATTCTTTTTATGATAAAAATTACGCTTTTTGATACACCGTTACGCATTTTTAAAAACAGATTTGCGTAATTTTCGCTATTCGGAAATTAAAAAAGCTCTGATTGGTGCCATAAATTTATTATTAAAATTGTAGATAAGTCAGATAAATTTGTCATTATCAGAACGAAATCAATACGACGCATATGCACAAAATTATTCGAGCGCACCAAATACACCATAAGCTACTCGCATAAGCATAACGTATTTCTAAGTGCGCTCAAAAAAACAAGTGATACTCAAGTCAACGGCTTAACTGGAAAGATGTGCTTTTCAGCCATTATGACTATTTAAGCTTTAAGCCCAAGCAAAAACAGCTAATACCTGCTGACAATAAGTGTCATCTATATGAGGCACAACATGAAGGCCGTAAAAACATATTGCTCAAGGATAGCAGGTGTCTACGCCACTCGGTATAGCCTTCCATTTCGTAGGCGTCTTGCAAAACGAGGAGAAATCGGAGAGATTTCTTAATGCGCTGTTGCCGTGTGAACGTTTCATTTTCGCTTATTAAAGATTCTTCCATATGTGACGGAAGTAATACTTACTTGAGGCTCCACGACTTCATATCGCGACATTCTTCAGGATATTGGCATTGCAGTTTGTAGCTTAATGAATATAATGCTAAATGTGTATCTACTATAACTCGACTGTTTACTGGGTGAAACCAGTTACGTTACTTGTTTTAAACCACTGGCTATGTTGCGGGGCCGAAAAATTAAGAAAATTGCTTAATTTCAGGATTTTTCATTTTTATTTTAAGTTAAATAGTAGGCGGCTGGTCTACAGGTTATTGGTATGACACAATACAATCAAAGAAATGGTATTTTCACGATATTGACTCATTACGGCAAGCACCAGGGCCCTACAATATAATATTTTTCCAAAATTTATAATTTTTCTTGACAGTTGGGATTTATAAATTTCAGCAGTCTCATCCTTTTTTGGTCATTGGGAGAAAAGTAGTCTTATGTTTTGCTACAAAATTCTCATTGAAAAAGTATCTCTTAATGTACTCATAGCATTTGATGTCTTACGGTGTCTTTAAAGAAGCTCAGCTACGCCTATCCACTCGCTGCGCAAATTATAAGTATTTTTCAATTCACAGCACTTTTGACATACTCGAAATTGGTCTATTTTGTATATACTGCTACGTGCAATTTTCGAAAGATTTATAAACAGTTCCAACTTAGGTAAACAACAGCTATAAGCATCCACCTGGTGCCACACTTTCTATAGATTTCATGCCGACATCGATTGGCGAACTAATTACAGCGGATTTAGACAATGCTAGTCCGTAATTTTGCGCTTTGCCACCTTTAAACTTTAATTGCCGAAGAAACGTTCGTGCCATTCAAAGTAACTATTGGGTAGTAGCGGAGCTGCAACATCGTGACCACTACACAATGCAACAGTGCCTTTTCGAGCATCATAATAGGTTGTTTTCCAGAGTGATTTCTTAAAGTATTTATGGGTTGACTCTTTCTACAAGACTGTTCAACTTAACAGTATGTGTACCTATATAAACAATAAATGGTGACATTGAATTAGGCAAGTTGGAATAAAATGCGGAATGACTACTAAAACGAATGTGATTTGTAGCTGATCCGTTAACGA
>JASANE010003062.1:0-10242 GCA_030248225.1 Trileptium ribeirensis
AAATTTCACAGAAGCTATTTTGAGTGTAGGCTTGCAATATCTCAGGTTATGCGCCTTTCACAGAATAATGAGCGCAACCAGGGGCAAAATTTTTACGGGTAACATTGCGTGAGTAGTAGTTACCCACAAGCATTTGCGCATAATTTTTGCTTACGGGCAATGAAGTGCCCGTAACAATTATTCCACGCGCATCAGAGCGCGTAACTTTTAAGTTACGCGCAAGTAGACGTTCGTAGAATTTCAACTACACGTATGGAACTGCGCGTAACTTTAATGTTACGCACACAGCCTTGTGCGTAACTTTTCGTTTATTCGCTACAAAGTGCCCGTAATAAAAAACCCACAGGCACATAACTGCCCGTAACATATAAAGTTACGGACACACAACTGCGCATAAGCTAACAGTTATCGGCGTTCACGTGCGCGTGACTCTGAACCTGTATCTGCTGCACGTAATATTTACTGTAGGACGGCAGAGTGTCACAGTTGTATATGACATTATATTTGTATTTCAAAAATCTTCAGTTTCTCTGTGTTTGCTCCAGTTATACCCATTTCGCAGTTGATCCCATCCCAGTTTTTTCTGTACATGCATTTTCAAACACATTCGGACATGTATACTAGGCACATCGTGAAGTATGTTGCGCGAAACAAACAGGTTTGAACTCGTAACAAACAAAAGCATGACCAAGACAAGGCCCTGATATTTTATGCAGTCAGCTATCGTCTTTTTTATGCACATATTATATTGCGCGTAACTGGTAAGTTACTGGCGTTACAATGCGCGTAACAGCTTACTACGCGCACACAGCTGCTCGTAACTGTAAATGTTAGGGACATATAGTTGCGCGTAACTTTTTATTTATGCACATTTACCATTGCGTAATTTGCGAACTACGTACACTTAATTGCGCATAAATTTGAAGTTACGCGCAGAAGACTGCGAATAACCCGAACCTTACGCGCCCCTACATGCGAGTAAAACCTACGCGCAGTTAGTCGCCCGTGAACAACAAACTACGCGCGATCAAGTGCTCGTGGTAGTTACGCGCACTTTGGTGCGCAAGACCAAATTTTGCCCTGCTCTGCGCGCATTATTCTGTGAAACGCGCATTACCTGTATTGTATATATTTTTGTCCCTGTCACTGTAACTGTTACAATATTATTGGCCCGAACAATGAAATTTGACTTGATTTTGGTTCATACATTGATTAAACAAAATTAAGACTAACGCTCGAATACACTTTCCCATATATATACACACGTTTGTAACAGCGTACGTTGCGATAAGCTAACAGTATATGTCGTGCGATGTGCTTTTCACTCGCGGTATTATTCGCACGATTTGTGAGGTTCCTGAAAAAAACCAAGAAAGAGCTCCTAAGTAGCGTAGTGGCCAACGTTAGTTCTCATCGAACCGATCTGTTAAAGCCTTGCACGACATTCTAGAAAATGCATAATGATTCACGGGGAAAGGTTTTAACACATGCTCATCTAAATGAAACGTACCTACAAGGTTTGTAATTCCACGTGCTAACGCCTAAATGCAACGTGTGGTTAAAAGATAATGGATATCAACCCATCCGTTCAAGAGCTGTCCACGTTGTTTTAACAAAACTGTGCATCACTGTACTACCCAAGAAACAGGGTGATCTATGTTTAATAGAAAAATAGCTATTTGTTTAATTTGGCACGTTTACAGTGTATCTTACTTGGAGAAGTTTCAGTCGCAAACTGTTCATGAGTACTAGGTGACGGTTAATATTGCCTATAAAACTTGGAAAAATGTGGTCGTGTCTGTTTTTTGAGTTCAGGAACTAAAAGGGACAAAGCTACTTTTTGCTGAAATAACCCTTTCCCGCATTCAGTCACACATTTGTATATTGCAACGCGATATGCTAACCGAGTTTGCCTTAAGGCGTGCGTTTATGCAGGCGTTGCTACACGCTCGCGTCAAGATTTTTCATAAGGAATCAAGCAACAGCTTCTAAATATAGTAATGGCTAACTTAAAAGGTTCCCACTGAAACGAACCCGGTTTAAACGCAGCAAAAGTTTGTCCAACGTGACATACATAATAATTCATGTGGAAAAAAGCAAAGTTTGGTTTATATTATCTAGGATAAACCCATCGGTAATAGATGTTCCGCCATAAATTTGAATAGTGGGGGGTATGGTAATTTGTTGTACAAAAATTAAAATTCCAGGTTCTTGATTACATCTGGAAAATTACTGGGTGCGTGCAGCTTTTTACCATCCACAAATTTTCAAATAACTGGTTAATTACTCGATTATACGATAGGCACCACAAAATTACTCAGGGCATGAAATTTTGAGACAGCCACGTATTTTCAAATTTGTTGGTATTGTGTAGCGCCGGGACGGTGAAGACGGGAGAATAGGTGGTAAATGACATCCATGGGAAGTACGATACATTTGCACAGCGGGTATAGGCATCTATATGTGCTCTTTGTTTGCAAATAATCATTAAATGATGCTAGAAGCCTAGGTCAGATCAACCCTAGGCCACATGAATCATTAAATGATGTCCCTGGTTGAAATAGTACCAAAATTAACGATATATGTTTTAAAATTGACCATTTTTGGACTGGTGAAGGATAAAGACTCCAATTTTTATAATCATTAGCTGATGCTAGAAACCTAGGTCACATCAACCCTAGGCCACACGAACGGTAAGTTTTATTTATTCAACAAATATTAAATGATGTGCCTGCTTTAAATAGTACCAAAATTAACGATGCATGTTTCAAATTTGACCACTTTCGGGCTGGTGAAGGATAAAGACTCCAATTTTTATAATCAGTAACTTTTGTTAGAAACCTAGGTCATATTCTAAGAGGTATATAATATAACACATTACGATTGCAGTGATAAAATATACGTTTTACGAACAACACATCTCAAGTATAGGGTGTGGTAGTATATTTTAGCATTGATAATAAGAAAATACACATTTTACTACACCGAAACTCAGGCTTAGGGGGTGGTAGTTTATTTTAGCAGTGATAACAAAAAATACCCATTTTACTACACCGCAATAGGCTTAGGGGGTGGTAGCTTATTTTAGCAGTGATAACAAAAAATACACATTTTACTACACCGCAACTCAGGCTTAGGGGGTGGTAGTTTATTTCAGCAGTGATAACAAAAAACACATTTTACTACACCGCAACTCAGGCTTAGGGGTGGGAGTTTATTTTAGCAGTGATAACAAAAATACACATTTTACTACACAGCAACTCATGTTTAGGGGGAGGTAATTTATTTTAGCAGTGATAACAAGAAATACACATTTTACTACATCGCAACTCAGGCTTAGGGGGTGGTAGTTTATTTTAGCAGTGATAACAAAAAACACATTTTACTACACCGCAAATCAGGCTTAGGGGTGGTAGTTTATTTTGGCAGTGATAACAAAAAATACAAATTTTACTACACCTGAACTCAGGCTTAGGGGGTGGTAGTTTATTTTAGCAGTGATAACAAAAATACACATTTTATTACACACCAACTCAGGTTTAGGGGGTGGTAATTTATTTTAGCAGTGATAACAAAAAATACACAATTTACTACACCGCAACTCAGGGTTAGGGGGTGGTAGTTTATTTTAGCAGTGATAAACAAAAAAACACATTTTACTACACCGCAAATCAGGCTTAGGGGGGTGGTAGTTTATTTTAGCAGTGATAACAAAAAATACACATTTTACTACACCGCAACTCAGGCATAGGGGGTGCTAGTTTATTTTAGCAGTGATAACAAAAAATACTTATTTACTATACGCAACTCAGGTTTAGGGGTGGTAGTATTTTAGCAGTGATAACAAAAAATACACATTTATCTACACCGAAACTCAGGCTTAGGGGGTGGTAGTTTATTTTAGCAGTGATAACAACAAATACACATTTTACTACACCGCAACTCAGGTTTAGGGGGTGGTAATTTATTTTAATAGTGATAACAAGTTGCTCCTCCAGATTGTAGGAAGGTATGCAAATTAAGATTGATATACATAATATTCTTAAGAAAAGTTGGTGTCTCATTCAGCTAAGACTTATTGTAATGTAATGGTTAGGTTATGAAGTGTTTAAAAATGTAAGATTTAACATTTAAACCAGGTGTTCTCAATCAAACCAGTACGTACCCGAAAACTTTTTCGATGACACTACCTTTCTGTCCAGCTCAGACCAGTTTCATATCTGGTTGGGTGCCATTCTCAATTTGGTGTCTTAAACTTTTTGTCCAGCTCAGACCAGCTTCATATTATCTGGTTGGGTGCCATTCCCGATTTGGTGTCTTTACTTTTTGTCCAGTCTAGTCTTTTCGCGACACACCCTTTGGAGGAACTCCAACGAGTCCTTCTACCCACCTTGATGCGACCTCCCCTCCACGCCCACTCTGGATATCCCTGACGCCTGGCACCGTCAACATGTGATGTAGGCGTCGGACTGTATAGAGTAGAAAATTCCAAATATTCTCTTTCAATTCAGGAGATCGCTTGACAACAACTTTCTCAAGAATATATTGTTCCTGCCCAATTATTGATCAAAGTAACACCCAACCGGTCGGTAAAAGTGAAATATAGTCATTACCATACCATCTTACTCTAAAACCTGTACACTTCGTCTAAAGGCTGTATGCGTTCAGTTTTCTGATCAAAAAACACCCCTAGCCATTGACACCAAGCTCTTCTTCGTTCTTAATATTCGTTATAAACTTAAGCCCCTCCGGGTTTAGCTAGGTCAGGCAGTCAGCGGACCTCATTGCAGCGTAGCAAGTTGGCCGAGCTTGTGTTGGCTAACAAAATAAGTTTCTACCTCTTCTACAACTGACAACATCACCTAAAACTGACTCTAAATCAGCTGTTTTGTCGCATGCACATTTTTTATTAATGTATATATTATTATTAACATGCTAAATGTTACGTCTAATAATTTAAAAAAACGTGCTGCTTTGACGAAATAAATCCATTCTTCTGTCGTTTTGAAAGCTTTATTTGAATCATAATTTTGTGTTTAATTTTAATTCACTAAATTAAAATTATATATCACTTTTGAGCAATGCTTTCTATCGTTTTTTTGTATAAAATGTAAGAATGTTTAAATTTAAATTTTCAGCAACTTCGATGAACGTTGTAATCGGCACTTGTAAAATATATCCACAGATTCTATTAATTGTGTCCATATTGATTAATTTTCACGTGAAAAATAGCATGATGCAGCAAGGACTGTAAGATTCGTACACGACGATTTTAAAAATAACAGCTACAATCGATTTATTTATTGTATTACTCATTTTGCTGAAATTGAATCTATCGATATAAACTTAGGTAAAGTCAGGTCAAGTTTAATTCGAAACCGAAATTTCTAGAATTTATTCGACATTCCCAACAGTAAAATGATCGTGAATAAACTTTAGCAGAATTAATTTGGCAAAAACACAGCAAATTCTACTCAGTTTTGCATAAGGTGGGTTCTTTTCCAGTAAAACTGATTCTGTCTATGCTTGAATCAAAAACAGAATTGATTCTAGTATTTATTTTTACCATCTCGCTGCGCACATCTTACAGCTGTTACCGGAGAATAAAGTATTTTGTTCTACATTTTGTGTTTCGTTTTTACTTTTGATTTTAGTTATTATTAAATGTATACAGCTAACGAATCTTTGACCAAAGTTTCTGAGCGCTTCGAAAATAGTTAGCAGTTATAGTTTTCGACTCCAGGACACATTTAGAAAAAACACAAGTTGGTAGACGGGTCCGTAACAGTAAGTAGTAAACAGCCGAAACTGGCTCAACCTCAGTCAAAATTTCAGTCATTCCCGACGAAAAAATTCTGTTTTGAAAGACAAGAAAAGATAGTATTAGTGAGATTTAGACGCAGATTATGAATCATGTTTTGGTCCTATAACTAGTCGGTAGTGGAACTACATTTGAAGGCGGAGCTTGGGCTGTGGCATTACGAATGTACTCAATTTTATGTTCTTCAAATAACTACATTGCATAGGGCATAGGGCTTTATCATTGGTAAAAATATTATATTTGAATTCTTCGACCCAAAAAAATAATGGTTTGATCGAAACGATTCTATTTCAATAAATAACACAAATATTGCAAAATTCTCTATTTTAGCTGCACAAGCTTAACTAATTAGCTAATTACTAATTAACCACTGAAAATGTTTTAATCCCAAATATCAGGTGCACACTCTGACATGATAGGCTTTCAAACAAAAAAAAGTTTTTTAAAATCGGTTCAGTGGTTCTTGGGATCCGTCGGACCGAACGAACGAACGAACTAACGAAAGGACGGACATCGACCTTTTTAATCCCAGACAGAAAATAAAAACGCTTCGCTTCGCTCCGCTCAATCACCTAATTCAGGGCAATTCGAAAAGATCTCATTAAGAATTATGTTTTAAATTTGAAGAATCATTTTTGAAATTTCCAAAGAATTGGTTCTTGAATTTTAAAAAAATAGTGTTGGTGCAAAAGTCATAGAAACTTCTTTTAAATTTCGTGAAAACGAATTTTGACTGTGGTATGATGTCTATTTGACGTTTGTATCGTCTTCCTAGTTAGAACTTTTGCATTTTGTATCCTACAATTCTCTATAATTCAATTTTTATAGTACCTATTACCGATACTTTTGGAATTCCTATCACAGTTTTTAAATGAGTCGGCTATATTATACTGTATTACTCGGATACACTGCAGTTCTTTTATTATTAATATTTGATTTTGGATTTTACAAAATTGTGTAACCATCAGTAAATTGCAATTTTGACACAATGCGAAGTGATTGCACACATTTACTTGCTGTGATACCTATTCGACGTTTGAATCATCGTCCTATTGAGCACTTTTGCATACTATTGAGCACCAATAACAAACTGGAGGAGGACACCAATATCAAACTGGAGGGGAACACCACTATCACACTGGAGGGGGCACCACCATCAAACTGGAAGGTGACCACTACCAAACTTTAAGGTGCACCAATAACAAACTTGAGGGGGTACCAATAATAAACTGGAGGGAGACACAACTATCACACTGGAGGGGGGCACCTATAACAAAGTGGAGGGGGCACCAATAACAAACTGGAGGGGGACACCACTATCACACTGGAGGGAGACACCACTATCAAACTGGAGCGGGGAACCAGTAAAAAACTGGAGGAGACACCAATATTAAACTGTAGGGGGACACCACTATCGAACTGGAGGGGGGCGCCAATAACAAACTGGAGGGGGCTACCAATATCAAACTAGAGGGTGGCACCAATAAGAAACTGGCGGAGTACACCACTACAAATTAGAGGGGGCACCAATAACAAATCGGAGGGGGACACCAATATCAAAGTGAAGGAGGACACCACTGTCAAATTAGAGGGGACACCAATAACAAACTGGAGGGGGACACCAATATCAAAGTGAAAAAGGACACCACTATCAAACTGGAGGGGCACCAATAGCAAACTGGAGGAGGACACCAATATCAAACTAGAGGGGAACACCACTATCAAACTGGAGGGGGCACCACTATCAATCTGGGGGTACCAATAGCAAACTAGACGGGACACTAATATCATACTGGAGGGAGCAGCAATAATAAACTGGAGGGAGGCACCAATAAGATGCTACGAGAAAAGTATTGTCGCTGCATTTATGTTAGTTTCTGTTGTCGCTACAATGGCATTGAGCAAGCTATTGATGTTGCAACAATAATATAGTTTCCTTGTTGGGTGCATCAAAACAAACGTTATTGCAACATCAATATTTATGCCCAACGCTATTGCTGGAACCAAAAAACAGAAAATCATTACACTCTGCAATAATATAACGAAAATATATCGCATTTGCGATAGCTTACGGTGTGGTTTTCGTGCACGCAGCTCTCTGTGAACGACGCATTATATGCTACAATTCTCTATAATTCAATTTTTATAGTACATGTTGTTTATATCTTTTCTATTCCGACTGCAGCTTCTAAATGACCCGGCTATATTATACTGTATTGCTCGGATACACCGTAGCCCTTTTATTAATATTTCATTTTGGAAATGCATCGGAGGCAGTTGGTAAGTAAGTTTAAACTTATAGCAAAGCGTATAGCTATAAAATTCTAAACTAAATATGGAATTCGGGTTGAGTTTTCCAGCCCGACCCGACTCGACCCGATAACCGTGTCAACCCGACCGGACCCGACCCGACTTTGTTTCTTTTTCAAATCACATATGATATATATTCCACAAAATCTAAGACAAGCATTGTTCAATGGAAGTCTTCATTTACATAGGTTGTTTCATCGCTCCGCCTATTTTTCTGCTGGTAGTAATAACTATTTTTTGGGTTATCGGGCACTCCAAAACCCGCGCCATTTCTAAAATGTTTGCTTTATAATTTAACTAGGAATTAATGACATGGGATACAGATAATGTGTAACATCTCACCCTATTTCGGAAGAGGTGCGTAAACGCAGCAAGCATACAGAAGGTAAAGAAACACCTCCTTACATGTTTTATAGCAGTGCACTGTTATCGATATTTTACATGGTTATCAATGCGGTTGTCAATTTAAATATTATGTACGTGCATAAATATAATGTTTTATTTATTTATATACTAAAAATATACTTAAAAAATATGTGCATATACATATATGGGCATATCTGTACATTTTATTTTAATGTGCTTCAGCTGGTAGGATCTTCAAACCATGTGAAATTCGTTGCGCTGAGGATGTCAAACTTTACCATTACCATTGCACTTCTGAACATTATATTTTCCTGTCATGTGGCTCAATCCGATTTGACCCGACCCCACCCGGTCCGACCCGACCCGACCCGCACTGAGCCCGAGCCGACTTCCATCTTTATGCTAAACCAAAAGCTATGCTGAACAGAACCGTACTGTGCTTAAAATGGCGGGATGATAATTTAATCTGTCAAAGTATTTTGTAAGTTGCGAAATATACATGATGCCCGAGCGATTGGTTAGTCAATTTCGCTTTAACTATTCTTTGATGTACCTCAACGTCGGTTTTATATATATTGTGCGATTTGAATTGCACATTTATATAATGTTACTGTCAGTTTCAAAATTATACATTCCATATTTTAAAAACAGCTCATACTTTATCTTGGACAAATTTTGATCTAATTCTCCAGTTAATACTGTTACCACTTTAATGCTGGGAGCACTCTAATTCTGTAACCGCTCTAATTTTGTGAGCCCACTAATGCTGTGACAGCTCTAATGCGGTGACCTTTCTAATGCTGTAACCATTCTAATGTTGTGACCACTCTAATGCTGTGACCGCTCTAATGTTGTGACCTTTATAATGCTGTGATCACTCTAATGCTGCGACCCCTCTAATGCTGTGGCATCTCTCTAATGCTTTGACCGCTCTAACGCTGTGGCCGATTTAAGCTATGAACCCTCTAACGATGTGACGACTATAATGATGTGACCGCTCTAATGCTGTGACCACTTTAATGCTGTGACATATCTAACGCTGTGACGACTGTAATGCTGTGACCACTTTAATGCTGTTACCCCTCTAATGATGTGACGGCTGTAATCCCGTGACCCGTCTAATGCTGTGACCTATATAATGTTGTGACCCTTCTAATGTTGTGACCAATCTGATGCTGTGACCACTTTAATGCTGTGATCCCTCTAATGATGTGACCGTTTTAATGCTGTAGCCCCTCTTAATGCTGCGACCGCTCTAATGATGTGACCCCTCTACTGCTGTGACGGCGGTCGTGCTGTGACCCGTTTAATGACGTGACCGCTGTAATGCTTTGACTGCTCTAATGTTGTGACACCTCTAATGCTATGACGACTTTAATGCTTTGACCCCTCTAATGCTGTGACCGTTTAAATGCTGTAGCTTCTCCTAATACTGTAACCGCTCTAAGATGTGACCAATCTAATTCTGAGACCTCTCTAAGATGTGACCGCTCTAATGATGTGACCGCTCTAATGATGTGACCGCTCTAATGATGTGACCGCTGTAAAACTTTGACCTCGCTAATGCTGTGACCGCGAACGTTTGCATCAATTTTGTTCCACACATTTTTAAATAGACGTCAAATCAGCTGGTTCAACATTATTAATGCAAAAGTTAGATAGTTACAAAAGCTTTGCCACAGTGCAACTCTACACTATAAAAACGGCCTTTTTTACAGACAAAGCCCCTAAGCCAACTAGGAAAG
>JASANE010003063.1:0-50793 GCA_030248225.1 Trileptium ribeirensis
GGGGGGTAGAGGCCCCCACACGGGGGCGGGGGGGGGGCGGCCATCCCAGGGGGGGTAACCCCCCCTGGCCGGCCAAATTTGTCTAGGGCGGGGGTCGATGTAGTGAGGACCTTTTTTTTTGGTCCTCGCAGCCGTTAATACTATTATTAACCCTATATGAGATGGAAATGGAGGATATAAAAAAGTCTGTTTTCATCGTTACGTGGTTTACTAAAGAGGACATTATCCAGCCTTCCACATTCCTTGATTGCAGCAGCCACGTTTCACAAAACTGTTACCGACCATATTCATTCGTTTGTTAAAACGGCTTCGTCTTAAAACCATTTAATTTAGCCGTGTGCATTTATGTGGTTTTCACTTGTACCGATGAAGGAAGACTAAATATACACGTTTATATTTAGTCTTAAACGATTTATCCACAGAACTACTTTACTTTTAGCGACCAAACCCAATCTAAAAGAATGCCAAAAGATTGATAAATCGTCCCCTGTGACTTTTACTTTAGATTTGGTGGGTTTGGTGGATACTAATTCTGCTGCAATTTTAAATCTTTTAAATTTAAGCTTTAAAAGCGAGAAAAGAAGAGACTGCCGGAATGGAAGCAAATGCGTCTTGTTATTTTCGTTAAAATTTTTGTATTTTCGTTATTAATCTCTTGAGATGAATAATAGCTTTAGCAACGAAATTGTTGATAAGACCGCATACTTCCACAACGAAGTTTCTATAGCGCCAAAACCTGCTATGCTTTATATAGAATAGCTAATCTAATTCATATAGGTAATATGAAGAGTAGGTAAATCATTATACACATATGCGATATATTGGATAATGTGCAGGTCAACTTATGATGCCAACGCCCCTGGTAACTTACGGCCTATAAGGGAAACTAGCGTGATATACCAAAAACAGCGTCCAATTTCGTACCCATAAATGTTGCATATTCCATTATTGGTTTAACTGTGCTATAAGCGCTACCAATTAAAGTTAAAAGTGCTGCTGTATTTCCAAGATTGTTTATTGTCAGAGCCGTAAGGCCGTCAGCGACATTCATTTCGAATTTTCTCAGGTTGTGCATAGTACATGTATTAAATGTTTTGTATGTGTATTGATGTCACACGTCAAACATAGCTTCGATGAAGAGTCTAAAATTTTTAGTCTCGGACGTTGTTGACTAATCAGTATTAATGTTGATTAATTATATGTATATATTATAATATATTTTAGTTAAAAATTACAAGTTTAATTAATTTATTGATTATAATAATAACAATTATAGTAATAACTATAATACGAGGAGCGGCAATGCAACAGCAACATCGGCGATATTCCGAAAACAGAAGTCCGGTTGTCTGGATCGTTGCTGTAAGTACTACGGTTCTTGTCATTTTTGCGAGCGGTGTGGTTTGCGACAAAGTTGTAATAAATGAAATAAACGCAGACGACCCGCAGAAACCTGAGAAAAAAGAGTTCATTGAGCTCGCAACATTTAAGGGACAAACGCAGAGCATGGGAACATTGTCGCTACAAGGATACAAACTAATTGGCATGCATTTTCCAGTTAATGTCAAAAAGTTGCCAAAAATCGAACTTGTAGCACATTTGTGGAACTCAAGAAGTAAACCCAATGGTCTTTTCGTTTTGGGTGGAGAAGAAGCTGAAAACACATACATGACAGTCACAAGCAACATG
Organism: Trileptium ribeirensis; assembly: GCA_030248225.1. Taxonomy (NCBI): domain Eukaryota; kingdom Metazoa; phylum Nematoda; class Enoplea; order Enoplida; family Thoracostomopsidae; genus Trileptium; species Trileptium ribeirensis. Next base: position 1,690 of record JASANE010003063.1, read on the forward strand.
GTAACGTTTCGACGCAAGTTTCCCAAGCCATCCGGCATAGCTACTCTAGCAGGCTTTATGGCAAATGGCAACGCATACGTTCACGCAGTCTGTTTGTTAAAAGGCACGCAGCAAGAGTTGAAAGATATAAAACTAACAAGTACCCAACCATCACTTACAGTTACGCCAGCTATTATGAACACGCTTCGTCACAAACTTGTCGACATAGTGGTATACGCACGCAGAGCTGCAGCTTCCCGTTGCGATATAATAGAAAAAATGATTCCCAGCTTTGTTGATAAAGAATATGTTTTGCGTGATTTTCAAGCAGTAGACGCTGAAGATTTCAGCCTAAATCGATGTACGACTGAAACAGGAAGTTTCGTTCCGCAATATTTTAAAATTGGTAGTCCGACACCCGGTGAGCGTAACGACTGTTCTGGACCTCGCTTCATCATGGAGCGTCATCCTTTGATCATAAATGTTCCGCTCACGCATGACATAGACCTTGAATTTGGTCCTCCTCAAGATAACCCAGAACACGCTTGCACAGTTCGTTCTTCAGGAATGACACCTGCTGAACACTGGTCAGTTACAACGCAAAGCTTTGCTTCTGCAGTGAGCGAAGCCACAGCAACCGCGCGAAGTGAAGTCTGCGAAGTTACAGCTGATGCTGTGGCGTCAACTAGTGGAGCATCGCATGTTGAGATTGCATTAGTAGACGAACAAGTTTCCAAAATAACTGAGAGGCAGGTGGAAACGGGTGACTGGAATACAGAGTATTTTTTCAAAAATTCTTGGCTTGAGAAAATCAAAACACATCAGAGTAGCATTTTACCGGTTGCAACTATAGAAAAAAGTAAGTCCTGGTTCGAGTATTTGCCGAACGAGGAAGCTCCTGCAACTTCAAGATACCGATGTCGAATTTGTCATAAATACTATGACGAGCTAGGAATGCAGAGAAATTATAGGTCATCGCTTGCTGACCCCCAAGGTGTTTTAAAAAAAAGTTACGACGACAATCATGAAACAATTTACAACCATGCTAAATCGTCTTCACATTTAGCATTGATACAGAAACTAGAAACTCGCGCAGCTAGCTCGATTGCAGAACGATTTAAAAGTGCGCAATCGCAGAGCGAGCGCAGACACGCAGATAAATACGAAGTAACAGCTAAAATGTTCAGAACCATTTTTTTTGAAACAAAAATGAACATACCGTTTAGCACACATCCTAAACTTGTTAACTTGCAATCCGCTAATGGTATAGACATGGGAAACCATCACTATTCTCGACAAGTTGCACAAGAAATGACTGAATTTTTGAGCAACAGTATGCACTCAAAATTGGTTGCACACATAATTACTTCAAACAAGCCCCTATCAATTATTGTCGATGCGTCAACAGATAATACACAAACTCACGTCCTAATTGTGTATCTTCAGTCTCTGGAAAGCAATTCTCCCACTATTTACTTTTATAAAATCGTTCCGCTGAACATAGAAACGGCCGAAGGTCATATGCAAGCATTAAAAGAGGCTTTTGAGAAAGACGGGGAGCCATTCGTTTCTAAAATTAAAACTAATTTAGTGGGACTTGCTGCGGATGGAGCACCTGTTATGATGGGACAACGGGGACTACGCGGAAAGCTATCAGAGTACGTAGGTAAACCGTTATACACTGTGCATTGTATGGCACACCGCTTGCATTTGGCCTGTCGTAGGGCAATGGATGCAGTTGACTACATGACTGAATTTGAGACAACAATTGATAACGTTCATAAGTTTTATAATGTGCATGGATACAAGCGTAAATCACATATACGGGAGCTAGCTAGAACTTTGGATGAAAGATTCTACGAAACAAACTACGTATTTCGCACTCGCTGGGTTGCTTCAGAACATTCAGCAATCAACAAAATTCGACAATCTTGGAAATTAATAACAACTGACCTAGAGCTAATTAGCAACACTAGGCTTGGTTTTTCGAACGAAGCGCGAACACGTGCAGTAGCTATACGAAAAAAATTAATCGGGAAAAACTTTTTTTAATTTTGCATTTTCTTCTCGACCTTTTGGACATACTAAAAATGTGGTCCAAACGGTTTCAACTTCAAGCACGCTTATTAATAGGCCAAGAAAAGCAGCGTACTACACTCCTAGAATCAATCACCCATTTAAAAACAAAACAGGGTTCCGCCCTGGTTGCCCTTCTGCGCGAAACGGGTAAAAATTCTGTCGAAGAATACGAAAGAGCTGATAGCATTTTGTTCCAAGGTGTGGAACTTGCTATAGACGCTGCTCCGCCTTTATCAAGCGTTCGGAATCAGTTAATAGACTACACTATTGCCGAAATCGGTTCGTACTTCCCGGAGAGTTCACTATCCTGTTTCGACATACTAATTCCAAGTAATCTACCAAAAAGTGTTGCTGACGTTCCAACTTACGGTCTAAATGAACTGTGTGAGATAGCTGACAAATTACATGTTCCATGTACCTACGATCTGAAAGATTTGTGGAAAAATTTGCTTGAGCACTTGCTTGAAGACAGTGAGTTTTGTAGATTTCAGGAAACAGACGCTGTCACATTTTGGAAGTACTATATGGATAAACTGAAATTTTTGGAAAACACAGATATTATAAAACTAATCGAAAAAGTCCTTGTCTTACCGATTGGGACGGCCGAAGCTGAGCGTGGTTTTTCAATTATGAACCACATACGAACTAAGCGTAGAAGCAGGCTAACTGTAAACACATTGCAGGCACTAATGCGAGTTAGAATTAACGGTCCAGACGAGATAAACAAATTCGCCGCAGTTAACTACGCTGAGGAATGGGTTCGCGCGAGTCACATACCGACAGATGATGCTACAAATATCGCTAAGAAACGTCGAGTACAAATATCTTTAGATACAGATGAAACTGCACAGTACGAGAAAAAATACCTGCCCAAAAGCAGGTTGTTCTAGCTAAATTTTAAGTTATAATAAGTAGTAATTCAACTCATATGTTTTCTATTTAAGAAATGCAAAAGCAAAATTGATCATAGTTTATGATCGAAAAAATACTGAAACCATATGAGTTGACGGGCTTTCTTATGCCACATGTACCCATAATGTATTTAATCCTATTATCATTTATTTGGTTATAAACGCTCCAGAACATTTAACAAACATTGCTGAACATTTTGTTAAACCACATCTTGTGCATTTTCCACCAAATACTTGGTAATAGGATTAAATTTTTTAAACGAAATTAGCAGTGACGAAGGTTAGCAATAAAGATCAATAGATCGTGAGAAATCATTGCTCGAGATCAGTGGTTGCTCGCGTATGCTTTGTCTGGCTGAACAGAGAATATCAAACTAATTAGTAATGTCATGTTTCAATGTCGTATGCCAGGTCTTGGCGCAGCCCAGCGTGCGACTATTTAAATATTAGAGTGCCGTTCACAACATAAATTATTGGTAATAGTTTCCGGTGGTAAAAACGAACCCGCTGAAGCAGTTAATCAAAGCATCTCTGTGCATGTAATATTTTGTATTGTAATTGTAAATTATTTGAGCAATCACTGATCTCTCAAATAGGAAATCTCTCAAATTCAGAAACAAATGAAATGACAACTAAGTAAAAATTGAGCAATTTCATGTGGTATGGGTCTGTGACATAAGAAAGCTCGCCCGTGGCTTTTGTCTGCTGAGCTATCGGGTGCGACTCCTACGGCGATAGAGTGTTCCAGTGCTCTTTTAGTGCTGAGTTCGTGGTTAATCCACCGTGGACCATAGCAGACATTCAATGTCTAAATCTAGTTAGTATATAAATAAGTATTTCGGTTAACTTTTATTTCAGGGAATGACGTCTTTCAACAAAAAGCTTTCCACAAATTTACAGCTGCATATGCACCACTAGCAACAAGCAGGCACAATTTGCGCAAGCTTTGTGCTGCGCACCCCGGGGGGGGGGGGTGCTGCGCACCCCAGGGGGGTAACCCCCCCTGGACTTTTCGGCCTCAGGGGGCCCCCTACCCCCCCCCCCCCCCCCGCTGCCGGCATGTATGCACTTGCTGATGCTTTGTATTCATATATATAATTAACATGATAACAAAATTTTCCGCGCAAAAAATAAACGTCTCTAAAGCTTCAACGCCGATATAATCACAATATTCGTGGTTAATCCACCGTGGACCATAGCAGACATTCAATGTCTAAATCTAGTTAGTATATAAATAAGTATTTCGGTTAACTTTTATTTCAGGGAATGACGTCTTTCAACAAAAAGCTTTCCACTAATTTACAGCTGCATATGCACCACTAGCAACAAGCAGGCACAATTTGCGCAAGCTTTGTGCTGCGCACCCCGGGGGGGGGGGGTGCTGCGCACCCCCCCCCTGGAATTTGCGGCCTCGGGGGGCCCCCCACCCCCCCCCCCCCCTGCCGGCATGTATGCACTTGCTGATGCTTTGTATTCATATATATAATTAACATGATAACAAAATTTTCCGCACAAAAAATAAACGTCTCTAAAGCTTCAACGCCGATATAATCACAATATTCACTTTTAGCCCATGTGCTTTTCTTTTCATTTTCGAATGTTTATTATTTCATAATTCACGTTTCAAGTTATCCAACAAACTTTCACGAAGAAAATCTCCGACAATCTGTGGTTACGTTATTTTGGTGCATGAATATAGATGCGTATAGGAAATAAAATTTGTGTCAACGAAAACAGAACAATCTCATACAAAACAAGTAAATTGGATATATATGGTTTATATTGATATTCATCATGTTTTATACAACAATCACTGTACACGTGCTAGACGAAATTTTGGAGAGAAGACAGTGCGTAAACGTAACAGATGCTACTTATACTTGACACACATAACATGTTCTGAGGCCATTTATCGGTAGGAGCGGTATCTACTCAACTGTCCCTGAGCGACACACTTAAACCATTTTAGATGTCCAAGGTCTGTCGGCTCGAAGGTGTAGATGGTTTCGCGGGTGGAGGTTTTCTGTTGGGGTTAGCCCGGGGGCTAAATGTTTGAAATTGCTACCAACTAGGATTTTCCCCAATTTCGTAAATTTTTTTCCAAATCTTGTCAATAATTCCCAAATTTTAATAAAATTTTACCAATGTTGCACAATATTCTCAAAATTTTCGAGCACCTTGGGCAAGTGAGGCCGAGAAAGGGTGCGGAGATTTCAGGGGATATAAATATTGCTATAAAGGATGGGGCGTCCAACCCTACCCTACCTTACACCTGCTATGGATTGGAAACTTATGACGTAAGGTACGCGAAACATTATATAACACTAAAAACTAATCACTTCATACAAGACCGTGCAATATATGTAACAATTTCTGTGGATGACTTTTTAAACCATAAATAAGCAATTTATTCCCAATCTAAGAAGAGAATATCAACAATATGGGTTGAAAATAGTGAATCCACTTCATAATAAAACAATTTTTATCTCCCAAATATGTAAATACAATCCTGTATTATTCCTTAAGTATTTTGTGAAAGTTTCCTAGCCTAAATTCACTTTAGGTGAATCAAACTCAAAATACTTTCCTTCAAATTTAAGAGAAGTATTCTAAGTTTTTTGGACCACCAGATATTCTTTTAAAATTCAAAGAACTATACCTTGAAATTTTCAAGAATTATTTTCTCAAAATATAGGTAAAGATTTAACTAAATTTTACTAAAATTTCATGAAAAAATAATTCCACAAAATTTCATGAAATACTTTCCGTCATATTAAATGAAATTTTATAAATTTCCATTAAATATCATAGAGAGTATTTTGAGTGCAGATCTCAATTGAAACCGTTCAAGGTCGAGGTTGCCGAGTTACGTTCCAACGTGGTCATGTGTGCTACGGTTGATAGAACATTATTCACGCTTTCACCCACATAACCCAATTAGTTTATTTAGCACAAGCAGGGACAGACGCGGGTTAGCCATTTTGGCTGCGTTCCTGGATTTTGCTACTGTTAGCTATTTGCGACTAAAATAAAATCAGGTCAGACATTTATGTGCACAGGGTGTTTCAACAATCACATGAGCTAGAAGATCGTCAAACAGCCAGTAATAGTGACAAAGTAAACATTTGTTATTTTGTTTCTCAGTTTGCTTGCAATATCTCATCTGATGAACTTTTTTTACAACTATTCACATTTTACTGTCGGTGAAACCTAATTCAGTTTATCAATACTAATTCTGCGGTGTCACTCATCCGTGTGTGACAAAACCGATCAATGGGAGAACACCATGAGCGTTGCGTTATAAGAATTATTTATTATTCACAACAAGCGTTTAGAAAAAATATGTACACTTATAAATAGTAAAATATCGCCCACCACATATGTAATATTCTGTGTCGCCCGCAGACGCGTGACACCGCAGTCAACGTGTTAAACTACACAATTGCGTACATTTACACAACGAGTCGCGCGATTTGTACGATGCAGTTCTACAATTACTCTTTTGTAACCAAAATACGTAAAATAGAATTTGCTTTAGTCAACAGGGGTGAACTGCACTGCAATTAGGCTGAGTCAAATTTGACTCAATTGAGCTACCCTTTTTTGCCTCAGTAAATAAGTAAAATTATACTCAGTCTGATCTATGTCTGGGTCAGACTAAGTCAATGCTGAATCATATTGAGCTAAAATTTGACTCACTTGTTGAGACAAAATAATTTATAGCTCAGGCTCAACCAAAACTTGATTCATTTTTCTGACATTCTTGGCAAAAATTGTCCGACTGAGTCAAATGTTGACTGAGAGTTCTTATCGCCTGCAGCATACATGCTCATAGGGCAGGGTTACCCCATGAAGCTCCGACCGCTCTCCGCCAGCCCCTTCCACTCCACTCCGTGTGTGCGGCTGCTACCATGCCAAGTCACCCTTCCCCTTCGAGCCGCCATAGACACGGAACCCATAGGTGCTTTCTGTCGGGCCGAAACGAAAGCGCCACATCACGCAGCAAACCCTTTGCTTCTACCGCCCCACCTCTCCCTGGAGAGGCCGAAGGGCCCCCTGCCCGGCCACCCGGCTGTCAGCCCCCCCCCCGGACTACGGTCCTCAGTACATGTATGGTTTCGTGAAAGTGACTTATATATGGTGTTATTCAACAGACATATGGAAAGCACCTATAAACCCAACGACTTCTGGTTTCCTCCACATTGCGCTTTCTTACCTTTCCGTGACCTTTATTTCATGTTGTACCCATGCTCAGAGACACACTTGTTTACATTCATCTGATATAGTTCGTCCAATAACAAGAAATTCGAGCCGGCGCAGCATATTATATATTAACAATTAATTGTTATAGCAATAAATATCTTAGAGATGACGTAAATTTGCATTTAAACCAACTGATCGCGTAGATGCACCACAGCAACAAAATAACCAATGGTGCTATCATATGGTGACCTTTTGTCGAAAAAAGTTGAAAAGTGTCGGAATCTGCTTATTTGATTAAGGCTGAAGACAGGGACGGCGGAACGATTTTATAAGTGGGGGCTACAGAGAGGCACTGATATAATTTGTATTAATAGCCCAGAATGTAATAAAACACAATAAATATTAATTACTCACTATACATAATTTACTGTAACTATCCTGCTTAGTTATCCTGATTAAAGTTGAAAAGTGTCGGAATCTGCTTATTTGATTAAGGCTGAAGGCAGGGACGGCGGAACGATTTTATAAGTGGGGGCTACAGACAGGCACTTATATAATTTGTATTAATAGCCCAGAATGTAATAAAACACATTAAATATTAATTACTCACTATACATAATTTACTGTAATTATCCTGGTATCCTTGTATATATCGCGTTGTGAACCAATCTTGCCACGGTAATTTGCAAGAACGTACCTTTGGCTAACCAAAGTGAATACGTCTGATTGAAACGTTATTCATCTATAAGTTTGTTAAATTTCCACGCTTTACGCTAGAGAAAATTCATCCACAGTATGCTGTTCTTCTTAGCATACTCCGCAGCAGTGACGTAGCAAGGAGGGCACTCGGGGCCTAGCCCCCCAATCCCGAGCTTGGTGTTAAAAACCAGTCAAAAACCTTAATAAATGTCCGATTTTAGTTTAACCGTTGCAAAATGGGGGTAAAACTTTAGTTTATACCCTATGTAATACCTAACATTAATTCACCAATATCACGGTTTTATCCCGCTAGCTCATGAGCGCAAAGAAGATCATATCCAAATGTTTACCTAAATTGTAGGCAACGATGATATTCCGCCATCTAGGAATCCCTAAAGGATTGTGAGCGATACTGCTTCGAATAAGAAATACTACAGTCAGTGCAAAAGTGTTACCATTGGGTTTATACTCTTGGTAATACCAAGCATTAATTCACCAAAATTAATTACATACATCGATTTTAGCAGACCTCTGCATACCAGAATTTTTAAGGCATACATGCCGGCACGTGGTTAAAATTCGATTTCGAAAAGCTAGTATGAAGGGTTATGACGTTCCTAGTTTTCATGGGGGTAGCTGGGGTCCGCGCAGAGGAGGGGTGGATGGCCAGAGAGTGTTAGCGGAGGTGCCTCAGCGGAGATTGCTGAAAAAGTTGACGACATCCCTCACAAAGGCCTCCCCGCCAAAGACAAACTTTTGTCAATTATACCTAAATTTTTGCTAATTTACACCCTGATTTTCCCAAAATTTTCCGAGCGGCATCGTGGAGGTAGTGGTTGGGTGGGCGCACCAAGGGGAGCTGGAGTGGTACCTTTTGGAGTAAACCAGGGCCTCGGGAGGGGTCCGAGTCCTCAGGAGGGTAGCCCCATTGAACACCTGTTTCGGCATGTATTATATATATATCCATAACCATTCAGTATCGTGTATCGTGAACGTGGCATGAAAAATACCCTACATGCCCCCGACTTAGGCTTAGTATATCGCTCAAATAGGGACCTTAGCTTAGGTTAAGACTAAGGCTTAGGCTTAGTATTTCGAGAACGGCATAACAATAAGATGCATTTCACTTCCGCCCCTAAAGGTTACATTGGCTACTTTAATTATTGAGCCCTCATGTGAAGAGGTTCGACAATCGTGTAAATGATATTTAAAAACATTTAAATGAACAAGTGACATTAAAAAATATGTATATATTTGAATAACACCGTTTAAAAATCACATTACTTTTTCTTCAACCCGACTGATGATAGTGCGCGAGAAAAAACAAAACAACAAAATAATTCACGCGATCTTGACTATGCAAAGCAGTATAAATAACAGTTGCACGCCAAAGTAAATGTTATAAGTATGTATATATATAGTAGTAAATAAAGTACCTAGGCAATAAAACCTTTGTGAGCAGGCTATAATCAAAACAACAAAATTTTCACAATAAAACATTCTAATAATGTTTTAGAAGTTTCGTGGATTTGAATACACCAAGCCTTCCGCAGGCACAGGTGATGGCTTGTTGATGTTCGCAAGTGAGGAGGGGGCTCAGCCCCACTTTTAAAAGTGGGGAGCTCAGTCCCCCAAGACCCCCCCGCTTCCGCAACCCCTGGCTAAAGAGACTCTTTTCAGATGCATGAATTAACACAAGAATCACAACTACTCCGGTCTTCATAAAACCGTACAACTTGCAGATATCAAATCAAATATGCACGTAAATGTATTATTTTAAGGACGCCGAAAGACGATAATCATTTGATGCTACCAAACTTTATAGTCTTGCTCGATACTTTTGAATTTTTGTAGTAACGATGCGACTGTACTATCAATATCTGTCTGATTTTGCAGGCTTGGACGTCGCCAAATTTTAACTGCATTTACATTAACATCAATAGAGTCTGTGCATACACCCACAATAGATTGATATCAATCTGAGTTGTCTGAAATGAGACATCTTCAACAAGTAGCCAAAACTTCGATACGTCCGTTTGCTTAGGTGTGCGTCGGTAGTAAAATTACCTTTGTCCCGTTGTCATATGTTCTGTGGCTATTCAACGATTAGAGTTTTGAGAGAATAAAAAACAAGTGGCCAGCATGCTCAGGTGCCACACGTTTCGAAGTTTTGACACACCAGGCTTTTGAGTATTATAATCGGGCATTTGCTATTTACTGCAAGACTTTGGGATCGAAATCCACAATCGCATAGCAAGGTTTTGATCGAGTAACAACTCCCTGCGTATGCGCTACTACTTTAACATTGCCAAAAATTATATTCGTCACCTTCAAAATATAAGCTACTCACTCCTATTGTTTAAATTCTCTATCAATCAGACAGATTAGCGCAGTCCCATCTACCAGGTTCTCACCCTCTGATAATGATCAAATTTGCCGTTCTTTAGGATATTTCACGGGATATTAGGCGGTCCTAAACGCCATTTCTACCAAATCCATTGACACTGCGGAGTCAGCTGAGAGCCAATAATATCCGTGATACTAACGCCTCCTCAACAGCGAAAAGTCTTTGGAAAGTCATGCGCTGCACGTTATGTAATACTCGTAAACCTGATATCAGCCTACAGCGATTTTCTTAAGGATTTTTACTGCACTTTCCTACGTCTTAAATGTCTTTGCTGGTATCGCAGATACTACTAATGTTTCGACCAATCGGGTCCACCCTGAAATTTTATCAAGCTACAAATATCCTTCCTCCAATTTAACGGTTATTTCACTCCGCATATACCCCTCTAGCTTTTCGCACATTAATCTTTTATATCGCTTTGCGTCCAAAGTAGTGTTGATTCGGCACGCACTCGACCGAAAGAGACCCCTCCGCTGCCAACTTCAAAAGTAATAAAATTAGTTTGGAAAGGTGCGGCCCGTGCCTCAAGTTTTAACGCTGCATGTCAAAGCATATTATGTTTATTGTCCGGTTGGGTGCCTGCGACAGAGCCTTGAATGAGCATCTGACTAGAACAGAACTTGCCATGTGATCTATGTATTGCTTGCTTTTGCCAACACTCAATCGAGTCTAGTCCTGCTTCGCTAAATACGACGCCACTGTTCTTAAATAACGTCATACATGCCGGCAGGGGGGGTAGGGGGGTAACCACCCCCTGAAGTCCGGACCCCCCCCTGAGGCCGAAAAGTCCAGGGGGGGGGGGGTTACCCCATCCCGGGGTGCGCAGCACAAAACTTGCGCAAATTGTGCCTGCTTGTTGCTAGTGGTGCATTTGCAGCTGTAAATTTGTGGAAAGCTTTTTGTTCAAAGACGTCATTCCCTGAATAAAAGTGAACCGAAATACTTATTTATATACTAACTAGATTTAGACATTGAATGTCTGTATGGTCCACGGTGGATTAACCACGAACTCCGCACTAAAATAGCACTGGACCACTCCATCGCCGTAGGAGTCGCACCCGATAGCTCAGCAGACAAAAGCCACGGGCGAGCTTTCTTATGCCACAGACCCATACCACATGAAATGGCTCAATTTTTACTTAGTTGTCATTTCATTTGTGTCTGAATTTGAGAGAATTCCTATTTGAGAGATCAGTGATTGCTCAAATAATTTACAATTACAATACAAATTATTACATGCACAGAGATGCTTTGTTTAACTGCTTCAGCGGGTTCGTTTTTACCACGGGAAACTGACCACGTTGGTGAAAAATATACATCCGACGATCAAAAAAAAAGGTCCTCACGAGACCGACCGCCCCCTAGACAAATTTGGCCGGCCAGGGGGGGTTACCCCCGCCTGAGATGGCCGCGACCCACGCCCCCCGTGGGGGCCTCTACCCCGCCTGGCATGACCGACCGTCGGCATGTATGATTAACGTTAACAAAACTTTTGCCTAATTACACTGCTGGGAATGGAAACACAAAATTACAATGAATCATAATAGCAGTCGGTTTAGCAGATCTTCTGATTTACTCGGTCACGAAAAGTACGGGAAGGAACCATACAGAGCTATGCAAAAAATACCTCTCCAACCAACATTTTTTTATATCTCGCCTTCCCTTTTTGGAATTTTCTCTCAACATAAGTCGGGCAAGAAAAGTGATCACGTATCATAGGATCAAGCACGGCAGGGGGCCCTTCGGCCTCTCCAGGGAGAGGTGGGGCGGTAGAAGCAAATGGTTTGCTGCGTGATGTGGCGCTTTCGTTTCGGCCCGACAGAAAGCACCTATGGGTTCCGTGTCTATGGCGGGTCGAAGGGGGAAGGGTGATTTGGCATGGTAGCAGCCGCACCCACGGAGTGGAGTGGAAGGGGGTGGCGGAGAGCGGTCGGAGCTTCATGGGGTAACCCTGCCCTATGAGCATGTATGCCGCAGGCGATAAGAACTCTCAGTCAACATTTGACTCAGTCGGACGATTTTTCCCAAGAATGTCAGAAAAATGAATCAAATTTTGGTTGAGCCTGAGCTATAAATTATTTTGTCTCAACAACTGAGTCAAATTTTAGCTCAATATGATTCAGCATTGACTTAGTCTGACCCAGACATAGATCAGACTGAGTATAATTTTACTTATTTGCTGAGGCAAAAAAGGGTAGCTCAATTGAGTCAAATTTGACTCAGCCTAATTGCAGTGTAGTTCACCCCTGTTGACTAAAGCAAATTCTATTTTACGTATTTTGGTTACAAAAGAGTAATTGTAGAACTGCATCGTATAAATCGCGCGACTCGTTGTGCAAATGTACGCAATTATGTAGTTTAACACGTTGACTGCGGTGTCACGCGTCTGCGGGCGACACAGAATATTACATATGTGGTGGGCGATATTTTACTATTTATAAGTGTACATATTTTTTCTAAACGCTTGTTGTGAATAATAAAGAGTTCTTATAAACGTAAACGCTCATGGTGATTCTCCCATTGATCGGTTTTGTCACACACCGGGATGAGTGACACCGCGGAATTAGTATTGATAAACTGAGTTAGGTTGCATCGACAGTAAAATGTGAATAGTTGTAAAAAAAGTTCATCAGATAGAATAATGCAAGCAAACGAGAAACAAAATAACAAATGTTTACTTTGTCACTATTACTGGCTGTTTGACGATCTTCTAGCTCATGTACTTGTTGCAACACCCTGTGCACATAAATGTCTGACCTGATTTTATTTTAGTCGCAAATAGCTAACAGTAGCAAAAACCAGGAACGCCAGCCAAAATGGCTAACCCGCGTCTGTCCCTGCTTCGTGCTAAATCAACTAATTGGAGTTATGTGGGTGAAAGCGTGAATAATGTTCTATCAACCGTAGCACACATGACCACGTTGGAACGTAACTCGGCAACCACGACCTTGAACGGTTTCAATTGAGATCTGCACTCAAAATACTCTCTATGATATTTAAATGGAAATTTATAAAATTTTCATTTAATATGACGCAAAGTATTTTATGAAATTTTGTGGAATTATTTTTTCATGAAATTTTAGTAAAATTTAGTTGGAAATCTTTACCTATATTTTGAGAAAATAATTCTTTAAAATTTCATGGTATAGTTCTTTGAATTTTAAAGGAATATCTTGTGGTCCAAAAAACTTAGAATACTTCTCTTAAATTTGAAGGAAAAGTATTTTGAGTTTCGATTCACCTAAAGTGAATTTAGGCTAGGAAACTTTCACAAAATACTTAAGGGAATAATACAGGATTGTATTTACATATTTGGGAGATAGAAATTGCTTTATTATGAAGTGGATTCACTATTTTCAACCCATATTGTTGATATTCTCTTCTTAGATTGGGAATAAATTGCTTTATTTATCGTTTAAAAAAGTCATCCACAGAAATTGTCTCATATATTGCACGGTCTTGTATGAAAGTGATTAGTTTTTAGTGTTATATAATGTTTCGCGTACCTTACGTCATAAGTTTCCAATCCATAACAGGTGTAAGGTAGGGGTAGGGTTGGCACGCCCCATCCTTTTATAGCAATATTTTATCCCCTCGAAGTCTCCGCACCCTTTCTCGGCCTCACTCGCCCAAGTGCTCGAAAATTTTGAGAATATTGTGCAACATTGGTAAAAATTTATTAAAATTTGGGAATTATTGCGACAAGATTTGGAAAAAAATTTACGAAATTGGGGAAAATCCTAGTTGGTAGCAATTTCAAACATTTAGCCCCCGGGCTAACCCCAACAGAAAACCTCCACCCGCGAAACCATCTACACCTTCGAGCCGACAGACCTTGGACATCTAAAATGGTTTAAGTGTGTCGCTCAGGGACAGTTGAGTAGATACCGCTCCTACCGATAAATGGCCTCAGAACATGTTATGTGTGTCAAGTATAAGTAGCATCTGTTACGTTTACGCACTGTCTTCTCTCCAAAATTTCGTCTAGCACGTGTACAGTGATTGTTGTATAAAACATGATGAATATCAATATCAACCATATATATCCAATTTACTTGTTTTGTATGAGATTGTTCTGTTTTCGTTGACACAAATTTTATTTCCTATACGCATCTATATTCATGCACCAAAATAACGTAACCACAGATTGTCGGAGATTTTCTTCGTGAAAGTTTGTTGGATAACTTGAAACGTGAATTATGAAATAATAAACATTCGAAAATGAAAAGAAAAGCACATGGGCTAAAATATTCACAATTCATGGGCTAAAATATTCACTTTTAGTGAATATTGTGATTATATCGGCGTTGAAGCTTTAGAGACGTTTATTTTTTGTGCGGAAAATTTTGTTATCATGTTAATTATATATATGAATACAAAGCATCAGCAAGTGCATACATGCCGGCAGGGGAGTAGGGGGCCCCCGAGGCCGAAAGAGTCCAGGGGGGTTACCCCCCCTTGGGGTGCGCAGCACCCCCCCGGGGTGCGCAGCACAAAACTTGCGCAAATTGTGCCTGCTTGTAGCTAGTGGTGCATATGCAGCTATAAATTTGTGGAAAGCTTTTTGTTGAAAGACGTCATTCCCTGAAATAAAATGAAACCTCAAATACTTATTTATTATACTAACTAGATTTAGACATTGCGAATGTCTGCTATGGTCCACGGTGGTTAACCACGATTTTCGCGTTGAAGCTTTAGAGACGTTTATTTTTTGCGCGGAAAATTTTGCGTTGATTCAAGCATCAGCAAGGATACATGCCGGCAGCGGGGGGGGGGGGAGGGCCAGGCCAAAAGCAGGGGGGACGGGGGCCGCACACCCCCCCCCCCGGCCAGCACAAAGCCCAAACCCTGCAATGGGCTGCAGCTAAAGGAAAGCGAAAGACCATTCCCAAAATAAAAGTAACCGAAATATATTATAATAACAGTAGAGAACGGGAAAACTGAAAAGAGCACTGGAACACTCTATCGCTGTAGGAAAGTCGCAACCTATAGCTCAGCAGACAAAAGCCACGGGCGAGCTTTTGTTATGTACAGACCCATACCACATGAAATTGCTCAATTTTCACTTAGTTGTCATTTCATTTGTTTCTGAATTTGAGAGATTTCCTATTTGAGAGATCAAGTGATTGCTCAAATAATTTACAATTTACAATACAAAATATTACATGCACAGAGATGCTTTGATTAACTGCTTCAGCGGGTTCGTTTTTATCACCGGAAACTATTACGAATAATTTATGTTGTGAACGGCACTCTAATATTTAAATAGTCGCACGCTGGGCTGCGCCAAGACCTGGCATACGACATTGAAACATGACATTACTAATTAGTGTGATATTCTCTGTTCAGCCAGACAAAGCATACGCGAGCAACCACGTCTCGCGAGCAACGGTATTGAGCAATGATTTCTCACGATCTATTGATCTTTATTGCTAACCTTTGTCACTGCTAATTTCGTTTAAAAAATTTAATCCTATTACCAAGTATTTGGTGGAAAATGCATAATATGTGGTTTAACAAAATGTTCAGCAATGTTTGTTAAATGTTCTGGAGCGTTTATAACCAAATAAATGATAATAGGATTAAATACATTATGGGTACATGTGGCATAAGAAAGCCCGTCAACTCATATGGTTTCAGTATTTTTTCGATCATAAGCTATGATCAATGTTGTTTTTGCATTTCTTAAATAGAAAACATATGAGTTGAATTACTACTTATTATAACTTAAAATTTAGCTAGAACAACCTGCTTTTGGGCAGGTATTTTTTCTCGTACTGTGCAGTTTCATCTGTATCTAAAGATATTTGTACTCGACGTTTCTTAGCGATATTTGTAGCATCATCTGTCGGTATGTGACTCGCGCGAACTTATTCCTCAGCGTAGTTAACTGCGGCGAATTTGTTTATCTCGTCTGGATCGTTAATTCTGACTCGCATTAGTGCCTGCAATGTGTTTACAGTTAGCCTGCTTCTACGCTTAGTTCGTATGTGGTTCATAATTGAAAAACCACGCTCAGCTTCGGCCGTCCCAATCGGTAAGACAAGGACTTTTTCGATTAGTTTTATAATATCTGTGTTTTCCAAAAATTTCAGTTTATCCATATAGTACTTCCAAAATGTGACAGCGTCTGTTTCCTGAAATCTACAAAACTCACTGTCTTCAAGCAAGTGCTCAAGCAAATTTTTCCACAAATCTTTCAGATCGTAGGTACATGGAACATGTAATTCGTCAGCTATCTCACACAATTCATTTAGACCGTAAGTTGGAACGTCAGCAACACTTTTTGGTAGATTACTTGGAATTAGTATGTCGAAACAGGATAGTGAACTCTCCAGGAAGTACGAACCGATTTCGGCAATAGTGTAGTCTATTAACTGATTCCGAACGCTTGATAAAGGCGGAGCAGCGTCTATAGCAAGTTCCACACCTTGGAACAAAATGCTATCAGCTCTTTCGTATTCTTCGACAGAATTTTTACCCGTTTCGCGCAGAAGGGCAACCAGGGCGGAATCTTGTTTTTTTAAATGGGTGATTGATTCTAGGAGTGTAGTACGCTGCTTTTCTTGGCCTATTAATAAGCCTGCTTGAAGTTGAAACCGTTTGGACCGCATTTTTAGTATGTCCAAAAGGTTGAGAAGAAAATGCAAAATTAAAAAAAATTTTTCCCGATTAATTTTTTCGTATAGCTGCTGCACGTGTTCGCGCTTCGTTCGAAAAACCAAGCCTAGTGTTGCTAATTAGCTCTAGGTCAGTTGTTATTAATTTCCAAGATTGTCGAATTTTGTTGATTGCTGAATGTTCTGAAGCAACCCAGCGAGTGCGAAATACGTAGTTTGTTTCGTATAATCTTTCATCCAAAGTTCTAGCTAGCTCCCGTATATGTGATTTACGCTTGTATCCATGCACATTATAAAACTTATGAACTTATGAACGTTATCAATTGTTGCCTCAAATTCAGTCGTGTAGTCAACTGCATCCATTGCCCTACGACAGGCCAAATGCAAGCGGTGTGCCATACAATGCACAATGTATAACGGTTTACCTACGTACTCTGATAGCTTTCCGCGTAGTCCCCGCATCATAACAGGTGCTCCATCCGCAGCAAGTCCCACTAAATTAGTTTTAATTTTAGAAACGAATGGCTCCCCGTCTTTCTCAAAAGCCTCTTTTAATGCTTGCATATGACCTTCGGCCGTTTCTATGTTCAGCGGAACGATTTTATAAAAGTAAATAGTGGGAGAATTGCTTTCCAGAGACTGAAGATACACAATTAGGACGTGAGTTTGTGTATTATCTGTTGACGCATCGACAATAATTGATAGGGGCTTGTTTGAAGTAATTATGTGTGCAACCAATTTTGAGTGCATACTGTTGCTCAAAAATTCAGTCATTTCTTGTGCAACTTGTCGAGAATAGTGATGGTTTCCCATGTCTATACCATTAGTGGATTGCAAGTTAACAAGTTTAGGATGTGTGCTAAACGGTATGTTCATTTTTGTTTCAAAAAATGGTTCTGAACATTTTAGCTATTACTTCGTATTTATCTGCGTGTCTGCGCTCGCTCTGCGATTGCGCACTTTTAAAGCTCTGAAACAGGCATGTATATACAAATAATAGTTTGAAATATACCGGGGAAGACAACTTTCAACCAAAAAATTTTCTAACAGAGACAGCTAAATCAACAAGTGTCTTTGATTGTCCTAACGAGCGTTCTGGGACCGAATCGGCACCAGTTTAGGCAGAGATAGATTAAAATAACTGAAAGAATTACTGCAGATCAACAAATACGGTGAAAAAACGTGCGCAATGTGCGCCTTCGCGTTTCTTGCGGTGCATGTAGACAAACTGAACACGTAGGTGAAAAATATACATCCGACGATCAAAAAAAAAGGTCCTCACGAGACCGACCCCCCTAGACAAATTTGGCCGGCCAGGGCTGGTTACCCCCCCTGACATGGCCGCGACCCACGCCCCCCCCCGGGGGGCCTCTACCCCCCTGGCATGACCGACGGTCGGCATGTATGAGCAAGTGGCAAAATCCCAACTGCCTTCAACGTGAACAAAACATACTGCGCATTCTGTACTTAAGGTGTGCCATTTTCCATAAATTACAGTACTCAACGTAAAAGGCCGTAGCTACATATATTGCAATATATTGGTAGATTCAAAATTTTTAATAAGTTTTCAAATTCGTTGATAAACCATCGGCTGGATCGTCGGGTCGCCTCCCGCAATGCCCGCAGGGACATCTCTCCACCTATGTCGGTTTCTGGTCTATTCCTGTATCGTCGCGAATATTCTTATAATGGTAATCTAATCTTAAATGTTAAGGAATTTGCATGTTGGACTGGGTTTAGAGATTGTGCTTGGTAACTACTGTTTGAAAAGCTTTGTAAGGCTATTTTTGGAAGCAAAATGATGTTATTTAAGTGTTAACGGTTTAGATAAATGTAAATAAAACGCATATATAATTTATATGGCTACACTGGGAAGCAGGCTCCAAAAGTGCTACGAAAATCAAAAATGAAATAATCAGATTCCAGCTTTGAAAGATGATTCGTTACTTTTCGTTGGTGCGTGGCAGGACATAAAGTAACATCTATAATCACACATACAGAACGGCATTAGTGAAACCGATCGAGAGATGATAAATGACCGATGATAAACTCATATTGAAACTAATATTTTCAATTTGCGTGTTATTATTCAACCGCAAGAAATGTAGCTATGTTATCAGAAATTTTTTAAAATAGCGCTGGAGCATTGGTAGTTATATCGAACAAACTCGTCAAAACAACTGTATTTAAGTTACTTAAATATAACCTACCAATGGAATTGATTGTTTTAAGGTTTTATGCCCCCTGAAATGTGTTGTCGTTCATACTTTACGTGGCTGAGTGTACCCACATAGTTTGTGTTGATTTTATAAATACATGCTAGACGCTTTGCAAGGGTAGGATAGAAACTCTGGGTCAAAATTTGATTCAGTCGTTCGGCGCTTTTCCGGCTCACAAAAAGGAGTCATTCTCAACTAAAATTTGTTTCAACTCACTACTTGAGCAAAACATTTAATCATTATGAGTTATACTCGACTCAGCCTGAGTGAGATATGGCTCAGACTGGGCCTAATCCGACTGTTTTGCTGATTCAAAAAACCTGGATCAATTTTAGTTTGAATCAGCCTTTTTACGGTGTAAATATATTTGCTAAAGAGCATAGCAATTACCTTATATCGTGTTTATTTTATGCGGGCTTTATTAGCGCACAAGCTAAACGTGTGAAGAATTCAGGACCAAAAAAATTAACCAAATGCAGTATACGAAATATTGCTGCTGATTTTCGTATACTAAGGACTTTTCTTGGCAAAGTTTTTTTGATTTCCGGGTGTATCATTCAGCATACAGAAGATAATTAGTTTGTTTGTTTCGCGCAGATTTTTCCAAATACCATTTTTATAAGCGGAACCCTTAGCAAATTGTAGTTGGTGATATTCTTCAATTTCTGTTAATTATGAGCTACCGTTTTGATTCATAATTTCAAGCATACAGTCAGCAGTGTTCGGTTTTTTCCTGGAATTCCAGTCTTGCGCTTCGTCTATTCATACATTGTAACACATTCGCTGTTATCTTTCTCCAAAACTATCAAGTACTAATTCACATAAATGGACATATTTTGAACTCTAAAGCGGACAAAACGCCACATAAATTGCAAAATATGGATTCAAACCTTTAGAACAGCTTAGGACACAGATGTTATGTGAGTCGAGGTTTCGCATAGTGTAGTACTAACGTAGTGCCCTAACATTTTTAACATGTCACAGCACAGTTGTTTATCCCCTGTGACAGGAGGTACCTCAATTGGGTTATTCCAGTTGTACAACTGAACGAGCATCATTGTTCCTGTATGCGTTTACTGCATAAAAACTCGATCTAGAAACTTCGCATGAAAGCTTACAATAACAACACTGTTTTGAGTTGAAAACTATTACAGTTTAAACAAAACCATTCGCTGTTGACATCTCATAATGCTGCTCTGACAATGTTTTCTGTTACCTAGGGATACTAAACACACTTGTTAATGTTATATATACGTATGATGTATATATGTATTTGATTTGATGCAATGCATAAAATAATACAGTATATACCATGATAATATAGTTTTATTGTTTAGCTTTTGACTCAAAGATGAACATCATAGTCCATTTGCATGAATAGATATACGTAATTTCTTGAGTGACTGTTCAATATTTATTATTATATATTTACTAAGTAAAGGTGAAACACGTTGTTCATGTATTTACTATTGGCCGGCAGATTTATAGCTATGACATTGTTTTCTGCTATGTGCTAGTGTTAGAATTACATTATGAGCTGTGTTCAATGCTTAATGCATTGACTATCGTTGCATAAAATTCGAATTTATGATTAGGAACCGGTTGTTTAGCAAAATTCTGCTTTCAGAACCTCTAGTCCTGGAACTGAATGAAAAACATAACAACGCTATGTCCTAAGCTGAAGGCAATTCCACAGATTGTAATAGATAGTGCGTTAACTAAGTTAAAACTCAAATGTATAAAATTCCAAATAGCGACTTAACTTTGATACAAAAACTAACAAAATTGAGTACCTAGCTGCCATTTCTTCTGGCATCTTCAATATAAGGGTCATATTCTCTAAACATGTTTTCCTCTTGATTATTACTTTATGATCTTAATACGGCGTTCACGTTATAATGTTCCAAACGTTTGCAACCTATGTACACCAAACAGTGTCAGGCACACTGTTGACAACAGGGTGTCTTAGACATCTTCATGTTTTTAATAAATTTCTTCAAAGGTAGCTAGTTACGCGTATTATCAGTTCTCGACAGTGCCAGGCACACCGTGTATTCTGAAAGTGTTATTGACAGTGTTCGGAATTATTTGAGCAATGTTCATATGGGCTAGATACAGATATCGTAAATTTAGAAAAAAACTACACAGAACAGTTGACTAATGAACCGCATTAGCTACAGACGGTGTCCGTTATAGTTAATTCGCGCCAAATTGTTAGCTAATGGTGTGTACGACACTGTCAAGAAAAAATGTAGTAGCTAGGGGTGTGTGATACATATTCGGCAATTGATTTATAGTATGGGTGTCACCATGACTGTCTATACGGTAATGTCGCGACTACAGGGGGCAAAAGTTCCAAACAGCGGGGACATTATAACGAGAACGCCGCATAAACAACATAAAAACTTCATGTTATAGTAGTATAAACTTGGCTTTGAATAGTTTTTGGCACCAGTCGTGCTTAATAGTGTGGAAAATATAGAAATATTTAGATTTTAAGCCATTAATACATTTGTACAATCTTCGAGAATATGTATATGCCTCTGTGTGTATAATTCAAGTTTTAGCATTCCCTGTCAATGGCACCACCGATAGATTGTCAATATTTTATGATAAGCCCCTATATGGATAATTTTTGGAACACTAAAGAATTATGTATTCCCTTCGATATATGTATTAAATAAACCTTTGCGATATATACTCCATTATGGCTTATTTATTTGGTGGCACTTAGGTTTCAAAAACACCAGGTATTGAGGTAAATAAATAGTTTAGCGTTTATCATGTAATGAAAACGTAACAGCTGCAAAACATCGTCGTAATGAAAACGTGGCAGAAAATAGTTTAATCGCAAATTTATGGCGCAAGCATTGCTTCTAAGTTTAATTTAGGATGCACATGTTAATGGTGTTGTAGTACATATATTATTGAAAGCTTATTATCTACATAGGATATTTTTGTAAAATTCGGACAATTCATCTTTTTTCAGCATAGTTCAAGAAAATGGTCCATCTCTGTAAGTTAGCCAAATTTCATTTTGTAAAATGGTAAGCACATTCTATCCAAGCATTTCTGGATAATTATTGGCTGAGGAGCAAGGCTTAAACATCAGAGTTGTACTTAGCAGTCATAAGGAAGAATTCAAAAACACACATAATTGTGTACGTCAATTACGACATATACTTGCTTTAACAAGCCTGCTATTATACTACTGCACTAACAAATATGGAAATACATAGCAATTGTGTTTATAATTAACACGTGTATTACCAGCGACAATTAATTCCGCGTTGTATATTCTTTAGGCACATGCAACGCACCTTGAATTACTAAGAGCAGCAGTCCAAATTGCATGTTATGAAATCTTTAGAGTGCAACATGTGATGATATTAGTATTAACTCAGATATTTCCAAGTGTAGTTTTTACGATTGAAGTCAAAACCCAAAGTGAGAGTTATATTGATACCTAACGTATTCCAGATATCCTCTGAAACCACAAAAAGATTGAGTATTCCCCGACCTACGCAAGGAATCCATATGCTTTTGTTTGACAAAGGAAGTCCTCGTCCTTGCGTTGTATCACGTTGTGGTTTTACGGAACATATTGTTTCTCGTCAAGCGGCACTCTAACATCAAATGACAGTCTACAACTCTCAATTGCGTAAAGTGTGCTCATTTCTTGCCATAAAACCATTTCAGCTGATTCTTACTGTTCGATATTGACAGTGCATAGATACATTAACGCATTGATTAGTACTGCTTCTCAATGCTTAACAACCGTTGCTCCTATGTTTTTGTTGTCCTAACAATGAAAACGACACTTCAATAGTACAATATCCTGAGATCTGTGATATTCGCTATAACGCAGTGCCTTTATGATACCAATGAGATTACAAAAGACACTGACTACCGTTTCTCACAGTTTATATATTTTATAAATTTACTTAGAATCCGAGTTTTTTGCTGCTTGAGTTTAGGCTTGACTGATTTCGATAAACTCAAAGGAAGCAAAGAAACAGTGAATAGTAGCACATTTACTAAGAAGATGATGTTTTGACAAGCTCCGTGAAGCTTGGTTTACTTTATATCGGTAGATACTGGCACAGTATGCGGAGATGAAGCCGGGATAAGCTCAATAATAGTATCGACAATGACATATTCCATGAAAAAATTTGTGTTATATTTTATGTTCAACCATATTTTAGTATTCTAAAACTGGTATATAGATTCAGCAGCACTATTTAGCGATCCATCAAGCATAGGGGAAAGGATTAAAATAGGTTGAACGGTTTATGCGTTAATAGAGGTTGGCGGTTACATACACGTAAAAGTCATCATTATGAATCTGTTAACTGGACTCGAAATTAAAATAATTTGGCTTCTTAAAGTATCTGCCTTAGCAGTGAAACCAAATTTTTTTAACGTTATAAGTTCAGTAGAACGTCAGTAAAATAGTGGATTTCTCTTTTAAAAATATATAAAACAACATCAAATAACAATATTATAATGTGTGTAATAGTAATGTTTAAAACAACGAGTAGTAATGGTCTTAAACAGGTAGTTTGTTTTAAACATTTTAAATTTCTCCTATTTAGGGTAGGTTTGCGCCTCAATGTTTCTGGAGATGACAAATCTAACCCCGTCTTTGTTCTTGAACATTTTGTTTAGATGACAACAACGTAGGTATGATTTTGGTAGTACCATTTCAGTTGATCGAAATTTGATCGATATGATATTGACATTCAAGTAAATGGGTGTGGAGCAGATTTTGGTTATAGCTACTCGCGTTATTCTATAACCCGTTATATATATACATATACATATATATATATATTGGTGGTCATATATACATTGGTTCTTGTAATTTTAACGGAATCAAATATTGTTGCCTTTAATATCGGCTGATGCCAAATGTCGCCAGCACATATTGCGAAGTGTTGTGTTAACTGAGCTTGTCATATGTTGGACATATCATTCTTGTATCTTTGAATATGTGCTGCTATTGGATACCTTTGTGAGCTTACTTAGGCGCAGGAGGAGCGGCTTCTAGGTAGTTCAAAACATGTGTAGGCCCGTATCAATAATGCAATCAGCGTAACATAGGCGGTTCATAGCATAACATTGCGTTTATCAAACAATGCACTAAACACCAGGTCGAGCTTGAAAAGGTGTTTAAAGATGACTCGCATTTAACTTTCAGTATAATGCGGCGTTTACGTTATTACATTCCCGTTGTTTAAAAAGTAGGCACACCTGGCCGTCACAGAGAGCAGTCGGAATAGGTGTGGCTGACGATGGCACCATAAATATTTTTGAAACTTTATACTGTTTAGAATGGATACAGATGGTGTGACAATTTGACACGACCTAAAATATTAACACTTGTCTAGGCTGTGGTCAGTAATTTTTATGTATAATATTTGATGGTATTGGCAGGACAATGCGTATCTGTGTCGTCAGATTGTCGTCTGAACCAAGCGTAGCAAGTAATACCAAATTAGTACCTCAATTTCCATTCACTGGTTTAGATTGTTTGTAACGTTGGTACTAGGACTTTAATCCATTATATATGGGCGATAGATTGTATGTGTTGACAATGACTAACAAAACCCAACCAAGCACACACTAAATAGAACAACAAAATTTGATACACGATGTGGCAAATATCATCGGTTACCATATTATGGCGTTGTATGGCTATGACTGTTTTTACTGTTAAAAATTGTGCCGTATTCAAATTTTGTTTTAAATGACGAACCTTAGGTATTGCGTTCAGTTTCACTCAGTTATTGCCTTTATTTTATATACAACATACTAAGTACCTTAATATGGAAATAATTTTCTTAAATTTAAAATAAAAGCGTGTAATATAATACTGCGTAGTGGCGGAATAATTTTAATTACATATTCCACCAAATCATACTTGCTAATAGGGGATTATCCACTCCCGAGCGGTCGGATTCCTCCTTCCTCAGGCGAAGCCCTCCCCCTCCCCATTCCGAATCTCCGAAAAATTTAGGGGAAATTTTCTTCGTGCGGGAAATTTTAGCAACAATGGGCAAAAATCTGAGGAAAATGTCCAAAAATTGGATTAGAGTTGCAAAAATTAAGTTGAATTCTGAGTCAAATTTAATAATATGGGAATGAAATTTAGCATGTAATAGTTTGAATTATTATTTAATTTTTATTCTAAAATGTATCACAATATTTCCATATTCACACAATTGAAATGGAAAAGTTACATAATACATTAGTTACCTTAGAGGGAGAGCCGAGAGCCTAGACGACTCCAAACTCTTGGCACTTCGTAATAAGAACCCTTAAGATAAATTACCGAAAAAACGATTAGTAGGTGCAAGTCCCCTCCCAATAAATATCAAACCCCTTCCAAACATTGTCCCTGCGTACGCCTATGATTATAGATTCTACAAACTTTTTCTTAACGAGAAATGAATCGTACCTGCTGAAATATTAATAGTATATACATATCACAATGTTAAACTTAGCTGGCCCATGTCAACTTTAGGGGCCGAAGGATAATGCATGCCATGTCGTTCTCGATATACTAAGCCTAAGCCTTAGTCTTAGCCTAAGCAAAGGTCCCTATATGAGACATGTACTAAGCCTAAGCCTAAGTCGGGGGGCTGCCGTCCCCTGAAGCCCCCGCTCTAAGCTGTTCTTTTTTCTAACGTTATAACGTCCGGCCCCAAAAGTTGACATGGGCCACTTAGCTTAAGTCTTTACCGCTACTCATTCTTATTTTGAGGCCTAACAGCTGCGGTAGCATAATTAAGAATTCATAAAAACGAATTGAGCGAAACTTTTAATTGTATGACTGTTGCTAGTATAAAAATAAATCTTTCCTATTCTTCAAAAAAAACTGATTTCTACGAGTACAATAACGTTTAAATGACACGAAATAACATTGGAGCTTGGACTAGCCTGAGTCTTTATAGCATTAGATGCTGCGCGATAATAGAAATAATAATACGGGGTTGAAATAACTGTTTGCATTAGTCAAGAAGGAGATTATTTCTTCAAAATACCATTGAATAAAGACGTTTAGTTGTTATTTCAAGTATTGTAGTTTCGTTTATTTTTAGCGCACGTAGGTCTTGGAAAATGTTGAAAACACAATAGTCTTAGCGTAGCATCTAGCATAGTAATAATGACAGTATATAAAGTTGCAATTGTAAAAAACAGTGTACAATACATTGTAAAAATATGTCAACACTAAGCACAATAAACCTAGTGTAATATACCATCGAACAACATCTGGATTTGGACTAATTTTATATATTTGTGAACATAAGTGCCCAAAATTTATCGGTTTCGAATTATGTGGCTTCGTCGGGAGGGAGTATACCAGGAGTGACCAAAAATATCTTTCGTCTCCTCAGTTATTATTAAAATTTTCTCAATTTTCCCCAATTTTGCATTAAAATTTTTGGAACACATATACGAGTTGCAAAATTTTGGACGTGGACACAGGGAAGTGAGGTAAATATCAGAGTGCAGCACCCTCACGGGTACCTCCTCTTAAGACCTGTGGGAAGCTATAATTCATGACAATGAGCTTTTTATTCGAGTAACGCATCAACTCTGAGTTATTTATGATACTGTAATGGCCCAGTATTCGTTGGTTAACCAAAAGTACATTCGGTGCTCAATATTCGTTATTGACGTATATATAGCTTTATCAGCAGCTGAATTTTTTACTGATTTTTGTTTCAGAACCGTATTTACTAGAAACTGTGACAGTTTGGCCCCATATGGAGAATGTAATGCCACACAAAATTTTGGTTCACAATCTTATTTTTTGCATAATTTTAGCTTGAAAAAGCTATCGATAGTAGTATGCATTGTCGGGTTGAACTTGATGCTATGTACACTGTAAATATTATTGAATGAATCAACCAGCCATGCTTTGAGCTTTGCATATGACAGAACAAAATTTGGGTGGTGTGTTTAGACACTGGAAAAACAGTATTTTACTCAATATATCTCCTAACATGACATAAGGAATAGGCATCAACATCGCAGCTATATATACTTGTAAAAATGTGAATGGTTGGCAAAAAATTCAGGAATATTTTGCAAAAAGTCATTGCTATAGACTATTTTGACTGAGTTTCTATCTTTCAATAAACTTTCGAAAAAAATTAGTGTGGTCTGCAAAAAGATATTATTCAGCCCATATTTCTAAAAGGCCGAAAAAAACTTCACGTAAAGCCCTATAAGTATATAAGTAGGATGTTAGCCAACTTGATCAGCAAAAATTTAACCTTAACTATCACAGTGAGTTTAAAGTCAATGAGGTCACGAGACAGCTTGAGATGTCGCGAATCAAATTTCATCCACAGTTTGAGGGTGC
This sequence comes from Trileptium ribeirensis, assembly GCA_030248225.1. Classification (NCBI taxonomy): domain Eukaryota; kingdom Metazoa; phylum Nematoda; class Enoplea; order Enoplida; family Thoracostomopsidae; genus Trileptium; species Trileptium ribeirensis. The sequence continues at coordinate 29,181 of JASANE010003063.1, forward strand.
ATGGTTTTTAATTAATATGACCTATATGTATTAAAAATTCGAGCATTTCCGACAAGTATGAAATGAACATTTATATATTCAAAAGGTCACGAGACAGCTTGAGATGTCGCGAATCAAATTGCATCCTCAGTTTGAGGGTGCATGGTCTTTAATTAATCTGACCTATATATATTAAAAAATTCGAACATTGCCGACAAGTATGAAATGAACATTTATATATTCAAAAGGTCACGAGACAGCTTGAGATGTCGCGAATCAAATTGCATCCTCAGTTTGAGGGTGCATGGTCTTTAATTAATCTGACCTATATATTAAAAAATTCGAACATTTCCGACAAGTATGAAATGAACATTTATATATTCAAAAGGTTCGAGACAGCTTGAGATGTCGCGAATCAAATTGCATCCTCAGTTTGAGGGTGCATGGTATTTAATTAATCTGACCTATATATATTAAAAATTCGAACATTTCCGACAAGTATGACATGAACATTTATATTTTTAGAAAGCGGATTGGTACACGAGGAGATTTTTGAAGTTATAGATTTAGAAATTAATTCCACTCCGGCGTTAAGATGGAATTTGAAATGTGATTATATTCGGTATATTTTTATCAAACATTATCGTGACATTTCGGGTTTCCACCGAAATAATTTATAATTGCTACTAAATTTCGATATTAATTAAAGTTAATAACATCGAATTATAGAGACAAAAGTTGGAGGATCCGTGTAAGTTTGGGAACGTTCGCTAGGTTATAAACCTTGAGATGTTACTACGAAATGAAGTTTGGCCGGTAATAAAGGTATTGTTAAACAGTTTCATGTAAACAAAGAAGATACTTGCAAATAATTTTACTTGTATTTGCCATTCTATGATCGCATTCAAAGGTAAAAAATTATAAAATTTCGCCAATCCGTTCTCTAGTTATCGGTGTTGCAACAAAAACTATGTTTTACAACTGTATATTGGAGCTAGGCAACAGGAAAATCTATCTTAGTACAAAACTGGAAAATCTATATTCCAATCCGCCGGAGTCCGCTAACCGGATGAAAGTGGCGTGCAGCTCGCGTCTCGGAGTTATGCATCGCATTTATGGCGAAACAAATACGAGTCACAGTGATTGACAACGTTGAATGCGAAATTACTAAGTTTATCATTGCTCGATGTTTGAAGCGTGGTGAGCTTGATATTATATTATGTTATTTAACGGCAAGAAACAAAAACAACTGTCAATGAATTACGAAGACGTTCGTAATCCCATCTCGACACTTCTAGTACTCACGATCTTTGGGGATACCATAGCTTTAGACTCTAGCAAAGTCTCAGCCTATTTCGGCGACTACCTTATGCATGCCGAACCCCAGTTCTGAGCTGTTCTTTTTTGTAACGCATAAGCGACTCATTTCAAATATTTGTACATGCATTAATCATTGTGTTTTACTGTCAAGGTGTTTCCACAACAGCCAACTCTTCGATAACTTTAAAGATCCCATTTTACATCTTCGTAGGAGTTTCTAAAAACTATATGCCTTGAACAGTTCTGCAAATTTTCTCTTGTTTTCTGTGTCAATTTATAGAATAAAAGCATATTTTTAAATCAAATCCGTTTATTTTGTTTTTTTATAATTCCAGGGTGAAATACCCAAAAATTGTCTATTAAAATATCGACTTTCTCTTTATTTGAAATGTAATAATTGACATATTATATAGTTTGAACAAATTTACACAATTTAGTCCTCAAGCGCTAAAGCTACGAACAAAAAATTTATATTATCTTTCCGAAAATTTCTAATTCAAAATGGGATGTGGCGAAAGTAAAGATGACTATGATGATGACTACGGTAATGGCCGCCGTGACAGCACGAGCAGTTGGAATGGATATGGATCGCAGGATTGGAAGACTTTGTTCGCGTTGTCGGTAAGGAACCTCCAGGCAAATAGGCGTAAAAGGGAAATGCAAATGACTCTATTTTCAAAACTCGAAGTGGGCAATGTAAAGTTTAGGTCCGTAAGTGAAGTGCATGTATTTAGTTGTGGATAGATATACTAAGCCTAAATTTTATAATTTATTTAAGATTTAGTTTGAGCACAAGCTTAAGTCTGGGTCAGCTGCGCCATTCGTCCGCACTAAGCTGTTCTTTTCTCTAACCAGGTAACGTACGACACCTAAATAGCTAATTACCTGATGTATATAATAATCTTTATCAATACTTGGCCGTTTAACGCGGCCAGAAGTAAAACACTACAAGAACATTTTTTACAAATTAAATATAAACTAACAGAAACAAATGATATAATTTTAAATTAAGGTTATATGTATATTATTGATTGCATAATTTTTAAAATTAATTATATATTTGGACATTTACTTTTACTACTCATAAAAGATATTTTCGCCCTTTGAAGAATCAAATTCTATGCATTCTACATAGTTATCGTATTTTGGAGAACAAATTGAGTTAAATAACGCCCCATCAACACATTTGGTCCTGCCAGCCTTCTCAACTACACCACCAAACCAACTATTTTGTTGTTTCAGAATTTTGAAAACGAGGTCACACGAACGGGAAGCGGCCGCATTTTGGGACGTATCGATAACAAGTTAACAATACGAAACGACAATGCTCCGACAGGAATTAAATCTACCCGAAACTTTGGCGACTCGGGTCTTGGAATACGGGTAAGTTTTGCACCATTCTTTCTTTTGCGTTTTATTGTCTTTTCGTACTATAAAACGTGTAGAAATTTATACGAATGCATATTGATAAATTTAATTTTTAGCAATTAAACATAATTAATATATATTCTATTATTCAAAGCGTCAGCAAACTCACATCCCAACTATCTTTGTCCGAGTAAAATGTTTTCCATGGTATCTATTTTGAATGATTGAAAATAGTTACATGGTAACTATATTAGTACTTGTAAATGGCACACGTATTTGTCAAAATACCGACAAGTGATAGAGTGATATAAACCAGGAACGCAATAATGTTAAAATTATGTTGTCAGTCATGGGTTCGAACAAATAGCAGGCAATTTTCAAATGTATATGAATTGCATTCATATAAATATGTGTGTAGGTATGTAACAAATTATTCTATATTGTCGTATGAAAAGAACAAAGATAGATTGATCGTCTGAAATTTGGACTCGACATACATATTTTTGATCATCACTGCGTCCAAATATAGCTGTCATGGTGTTAGTCAGATCCACTATCACAATTTAATTTGTTAAAACTAATTAGATAAAATTTTGACGTATGCATAAGGTGGAAGAGATTTTATGCATTAATTTTCATTTAATACTTATCACGTGCAGATACACACGTGAGAAGAAGTGAAAGCTAACCCTCAGTCCCATATGTCAGGGCAGTAATAAGTACAACTGCAACAGTAAGTGCATAACTTGTTATAATTACATTGAAGTGCATTGATGTTTGGATATTTTCATACCTCATGTCTTTAGACGCCAATGGTTTAAAAGATCCGAGATAGACCACAACACCGTATTTTGACGCTCCTTTTAGAATTGATATTTTATGACAATGTTTACATCAAATCAAATAACCTTAATCGCCAATACATAAGTAGTATTCATTTCATTCACGTTTCTTAATTTGCAAACCATATGTTTTCGTAATCCAATGGATTTATAAGATCTGAGATATACCACAACACCATACTTTGACTTTCCTTTTAGAATCGATATTTCATGAGCATGTTTACATCAAATAAAATAACCTTAATCGCCAAAACATTAGTAGTATTCATTTCAACTGTCAAGTTTAGGCCAATGTTAGTTCCAAAATATTAATATATATTACTTTTTGTAACGACTGACCAATCAGTTTGACTGATCGCTCTCACCGTAATAAAATCACGATTAGCAAAATCATTAAGCTAGTAATGAATTTTCGAGGGTTGCCATGAGAAACGAGTGATCTTCAACTACCAATCGAACTATTCTATTGATTAATAGTATATGCGAGACAGAGGCTTAGTCATCTGCAGAAGAACCTAAAGTTTCAACTATTTAACGGTTATTGCTGCAGCCTGAGCATTCAACAAAGAGCTTCTGTCTGTGGACATATGTTGTAAATAAAGCGTTAATTGTCACTATTTCTTTTTGCACAATTTGGCTATTTAAAGAAAATATTGCTGGGAAACAAAATATGATTTTATCTTGAATTTCGTGGTGTAAAAATGACTATAAAGCATCACTATACGCCTTTGGCGCCAACCGATTAAAAACCTGGTTAATATTATTTATATAATGATTTCAATAAGTAGGATTTCTACGTCTTTGCTATAAGTTTGAAGATCTATCAAAGAATAGCATTGTACGTTCAGGGCTAAATCAATATTATTCGACCATGTTTTTGCATGTTCCAAATTGTATCTTCTTCGGTGGTGGTATTAGAATCCGGTTCAGGTATCATTTGAGCCTAGGATACAACTAGATATTGTGACTGGCATCTGAAGTCTGAACTGAATCTGGCAATGCTTATACTTAGCGCATATCCTGCTCGTATTCTTGTGGCATAAGGAAAACGATGATAATGCTGGATTTAATATCCCGGTTTACATAATTACTCAACAAGCATTTCTTCGACAGACGATCTGCAGATTCCACGTCGTCGAAAAGATTTACTTCCAAAGTTTCGGAGCAGTTCAATACGCATACTGATGAATTAAATTAGACGAGGTTGATTAAACTAAGCTACTGTATTCTAGTAATTAGGCGACGCCATTCTAGTGTTAAACTAGTGCTACTCACCTCGCGATCACTGTCATTATTACAGCGATACAGTTGCACATAGTCGAAGACCAAAAAATACAGCCAGTACGAAAGCTATATTTTAGGACAGTGCAGGTATTTAGCTGCTGAACGGTCGTCGTCTTTGGCAATAACGTGTTTAAATCGACGGGTTTCGAGTGGAACAATCAAATTTTGGATCGGGTGACAGTTTAACGACGGAGGTAACTAAAACCAGACTACCAATCTCGAGACTCAATTTCTGTGTCTGTGCTGCAAAAGTGAAAACAAATGTTTTCTCTATATATAGCAACTTTGAAAAGTAATTTTTATACATAGAAGCGTTGCTGTGAATTTTTGATATACATTCGGCACGAGTTCCGAACAGTACTACAATGAACTAGTCAATTTATTCGTACAATACTCAACAGGTTCAACAGGGTTTTCGTCAAGCTCAACAGGGTCTTCTTTCCCCGCCGACTTCGCGGTGCCCGCTCCCACCGCTGTGGTTTCGCTAGATAGTAGATAGGGACAGTAGGAATCTCGTTAATCCATTCATGCGCTAAAGATGATATATAAATTTAGGTTTATGTTTTCAGGATAACGCATCAGTGGAACGCTTTTTGTCTGTTCTTCAACCTGGAGATCACTTCATTGATCAAGATTTTGGTCCAAACAAGCATTCAATTCATGTATCGGCTCGCGATGAAGTTACTTGGAAACGGCCATTGGTAAGTGAAATTGTTCTCCGCTTTTTTGTTTTGAGTTCACAAGGGACTATGTTTATCACGGTTTTTAGGCAAAAACTCTTTGTAGATTATAATCTTCTTGGTGATAACAGTATTGGTGTTCTGGTTGGGAAGTGATGAGGAGTTACTTTTTAGAAGAATGATGTGTAAGGTTTTTGCAGAAATAATTCCATTTAAGTTATGTGGGTTGTTTTGTCAGCAAGTCTGGAAAGAACAATTAGAACGACATGGTTTCCGGCTGAACAGCACAACAACTGAATAACTGTCAACATTTGTAGCACTATACCGCAGCACATTGTCCTGTGACAAGAACTGCCTACAGCGGACCGGTTTAGATTGCCGGGGTCTGTGCTGCCAAAAGACGGTAGATCGGAGCAATATACAAATGTGCGGCTGTCAGTAACTGGACAAAAATTGTGCTCTGTGACCGAAGATAGCAGTGTGGCCGAAATCCAAGGTGTATCGCACGGTTGTACATTCCGTTTCTCCTTACGGATCAACAAACAGTCCTGCAACTGCTAAAAATGAGCGTCAGTTTTTTACACAACGGAAATGAAAATGCTGTGGTGGCCACTAGGAATACACGACATCACCGAATCAGAAATGAGGAAATCAGATAACGTATTGTCGCCGATGTAAAGCCAAGCTATGACAACAAAGTGATTAGACCAAAAATAGGTACAGGATATAAATGTGGTCGGGGCTGTATATATATGTACTTTGCTTTGTGATGCATTTGTCATATGCATCGTTGCCATGATGCGTTGATATATGATTAACTAACCTTAGCGATATTCAATCATATATTACTTATTCGTCGAGCTTTATGGTTTATTATGTACATGTAGTCATGGGCGCAGATAAGGGGGGCTGGGTCTCTTCAAAAAGTCGGTGGGGAAGCAGTTCCCCAGTGTTCAAAATATAATCTTTTAATAAGGCAAGAATTAAAACGATGTTGCATCCCCACACACTCGCATATACACTTTAAAATTTTCAGATGCTATCCTATGATTATATGTTCGAAGTATATGTATTTTGTCTAGAGCTATCCTACGAGGCTGTCCCTTTCCCCATTTTTCAAATCGGATCTGCGCCCTTGCCTGTGGTTTTCATTCATTCATTAGTTAAAAGTTCAATATTACTACTGTAATTTGATTGTACAATATATAAATAAAATAACTGTTTAAGGAAATCAGTTCCGAACCGCATATCATGGTGAACGGTATCAGTTCGAGCGATGTGAAACCGGGGTTGTACCAAAATATTTGGTTCCTTCAGCCGTTGGCAGTTGTCAGTCAAATTGCAGCGATGATCCGGAAAGTGAGTGAATTTTCAACGATTTTTCACTATTTAGGTATAATAATAATTATAATTATGTATAAAATTATATTGTATATAATTGTAGCACATATATAAAACTGGAATACTTTGAAGTTGAACGTATTATGTCATATAATTTAAATGTAAACATACAACGTTTGTTGTCTATTGCAAAAGATGCAAATAGTCAAACACGGACTTTCAAAATATATAAAGCCACTACGACAGCAGAAATCGTCAGATACAGAGCAATATTTTAAAGCGTCAAACCAATTTTTGTACTATACCGCGGCCAAAACTATGTTCTCGTTTTAAAAAGCAGAGTAAAATTATGGATATAAAAATAGACAAGAAGAATATATCAAAATTTGCTCTTAACTTCGAGCATACGTTTTGTTGATTAAAAACCTAAAAAATTACGAAACTCACCTGGCTTCAAACGAGGTTACATCATTGTAGACGCGGTATTGTCAATACCATGATATCTCAGCAGAGCAAATCATTGTCGCAATTAATGCCCGAGAAAACTTAAAATGACTCCGCCAACCATCTTATTTTGTAATTTTGTATAAAAATTGTTAGAGAACGCTTTTTGGCCAATTGAAATTCGGCGTAAAACTGTTCGCGAAGACTCTGCTCGCGATTGAAATCTAGCCATTTTGTGTTCACGAAAATTCAAGTAAAATTACCTAAATTTTTAAGAACGAAAATTTGTCGAATTTGAATTAACCAGTTTATTCACGAACATTAAGAGCTTAACTATAGAATGGATTTACTTGTGACGTCAATTTTGTATTAAATTTGTTAGGGAACACTGAATAATACAAAGTTAAATGATTAGGCATTACGGATCAGAATTTCTGCAAATTGAAAACGCCGAAATTCTGTTCGAACGCAAGGTATAATTTCGGGCACTTGGATTTGATTTTGCCAATTTTCGGTTAGCGAAAAACCCAATGAAATTCAGCCTATATTCCGTAACAAGGGTTTGCGATTCAATATCGGCTAATACAAATTATGATGGTTGATGGGGTCAGTTTAAGTTTACTCACACATAATAAATCCTTCAAAGCCGCATGACTTAAGATTAGGCTTCTAAGCCTAAGTCTAAGCCTTCTATAAAATATGATGCCTGGACTTCGACTTTAGTTTAGTACATAGAGAAGGTATAGCATACTGTTTCACATCCGCACCTAAAAGTTACAATATTTTTCTGTGAAAAATACCCTGGCCGATACCGCAAAATCAGTAAGTGCCAAGCGCAACAGTTTAACAATCATCGAAACTCACTCGGTTGTCATATGAAACGCTGTTAATTTATAAATTTTATGATCTGAAATAGGAAATGATAACTTGCTTCAAAATGTGCCGAATATTAATCTCGCTGAACTAATTTCACTCTAAGATTTTGCTAATAGAAAAACGATAAGTGATAAGAGACAACAAAAGACAGGCGTCGCAAGATTGAAGTTAGGGTGTGACCGCTCCCACTTTTTACTAACAAACGTGAGAATATTGACTGATGGGATTATAATCAAATGAATGTCAACGACCGATCCGCTAGACTTTTTTGCCGACCCCTCCACGTTTGAAGAGCTTGCGATGCCCTTGTTAAACGATGTTCCGATGCTGGACTGACGACAAAACTTCTTCTCCGGTTTGTAAAAAACACTGTATAGTTGCCCTCTTAGGCAAGGATAACCTACTAAAAGCATAGTTCCACAAAAAGAGAATTTTGCCAATCTGATGATATGTGACAATTCTAAGTTGTTTCTTAATTTGTTGTCTCTTTCGGTATTTCAGGTTGTTCCGTTGCCGATTAATCTGAAGGATCCGGCTTTTAACGGCATGCTGCGAGTCCGGTTTTGGCGTTATGGTCAATGGGTTGACGTTTTTGTTGACGATAGGCTCCCGGTGAGCGAATACGATGAGCTCATGTTTGCTCATAGTGGCGATCAGGATGAATTTTGGGTTGCATTGGTTGAAAAAGCATACGCCAAGTAAGTGTTGCGCCATTTTTGGTTCAGGTTTGCCAGGTACGCTATGTGGACCAGCAGCGAGGGGGAGACGCGAAAAGATTGACGTCATATTTTGAATAAATACATGTTGCATTGAAGGCTGCAAGATCTGAATGATAGCAATCAGCATCCAAAGCTTCTTTGTCAAACGTAGGCCAAAATCTGTGACCTTATAGTTGTTGAAAGCGCGCCGCATTATTACACTATTGTTGGTCTGTCAGGTTGTGCTAAATAATAGAGCAAAGTTATTTTGCAGAAAAAATAATTCCCGTGAAATACACCATTTGCGGAAAGCCTGACAGGGAAAGTTTTGCTGCAAGCTTAGGCAACGTTATTTGCGTTTTAGAATAAAAATGTAAAAATATTTTACTAATTTTGCTTATAAAAATGAAGAAAAAGTCAAAATATATAGTATGAAAATATGATTCAGATCGCAAAACATTATAGGAAGTTTTCGCTCAGTGAGGCTGACTTATAGCAAGGATTTATACCCATAAGTTTGCAATAGAAATCGGCTATACGGGAACTTTAACTACAAAATGTAAACACCGGGGGTCCTTCTGAGAACCCCCCTTGGTAACCATAATTTTCGCAAAGAAACATTTCTCGATAAATGTATAGTTCTATCAGCTGAATCCGATGGACATGGCCCATGGCGTAAAAACCAGCTGAGTCGAGTCATGGATTAATGGCTTACACTTAGGCCTTTGACCTAGACTTAAACATAAATGGCACAGTTCCTTAATCTATAACTCGATTAAATTGATATTTACTCCGGTCGGCTCAGCTTGAGAATTTTGGTTCGAACAATTAAAATAAAACTATTCATTTAACAAATTTTTTAGACAAAATTTGGTTACCAAGTGGCCTTTCCTAGAATGTCATGTAGTTTTTATTAAAGTATTGGCTACACAAAAACGAAATAAAATGTTTGTTATAAATGCGGCCGAAATGGACATTTTGTGCCTCAGCTCATCGAGCTGAGTCTAATTACACCTAAATTATCACTCCAGCTTTAAAACGACGATTTTCAGCAAAAATTTGAGCCATTTTTTACTTGTCTCCAATAATGTCAACATCTATATTTCAACTTCTAAATTTCATTATGTTAAAATTGTAAAATTATAAATTAGGTTATTTTGGTTTATCTACGAATTTTAATTTTTTTACTTTTCGTAAAAGGGTGGGACTATGTCAAGAACAATAAATAACGCAGACTTCTGGCTGTAGATTTCCGTGTGCAAATTTAACTAAAATATATGTCGACTTTGAGATTTGTTATGCAATTTCAATTCAGCTACACAATAGTTGTGTGTAATTTTTTAGACTCCATGGCTGTTACGAGTGTATCGAACATGGCAATCCTGCGGACGCGTTTACTGATCTAACAGGAGGCCTCGTTGAGCATTATCCGATCAAAGAACTTCAACCGTCGGTTTATCATAAAATGGCCCGGTCTCTTGCAAACGGATCCATAATTTCGTGTATTCGACGAGTGAGTTACGGTTTGTTTAACTAACAAAAAGAAAATTGAAATAGCGCTTTCGATGTGTTTGGCGGTGGAATCTGTTCCTGGCACGGATATAGTGAAAACCGTGTAGTTGCAGCCTTTTAGAGATGATACCTGTTGCAACTTTTATTGTAAACGACGTACTGCACATAACAGACTGCAACATCTTACAGTAGTTTGTAAAAGATTTTAATATACCTGATACTGACCCTTAGAAAATCTTATTGTCCAAGTTCTATCGCTAAAGGATGGAGGTAAGATCCTGTACTTTTGTGAGAGACTACAGGAATCAGTTAAAATACACTATTCTTTTAAATCTGCTTTATCGTAAGGCAGAAATGTAAATAGAGACTTGTATATTGTCGGCAAAGTGATTATGAGTTGATAATTGCTTAAACGGTATCTTCACAGTATTACTTATTTTAGGAGATAATCAGGCTAGCTTTGGCTATGAAATTTGGATTCTATTTTAAGGCATTATTGGACAGATCATGAATAAAATGCATTTTTGAATGAGCTTGTTTATATTATGCATGTGAATTTCTAAAATTCAAAGCATAGCTATTTTGAGCAATTGTCAGTGCCAATTGCCAATTGATCAATGTTAACACTTATTGATTTAGGGTGATTGGAGTGATACAATGGCGGCTTTGAAGCATCAACATGCGAAAAATCGGGCTGAGCAAGAAGCAGTAAGTGCGATGTTTACCATTTTAGTTTGTGACGACCTCAAAAGGTCAGTTGATGTGGTTTATTTGTAGCACAAGTTAGTTCTCTCTGTAATTAAATTAGGACAGCAGTTTTAAATTTCATAATACTGGTGTAATATGTAGGATAAAGTACAATATATGTAAAGTATATGTGTACAATATAAAGCATATACAATATAGTAAAGCATAAGTATACAATATATGTAAAGTATAGTACTATATGTAAAGTTCATTATATATATACAAACCATAATTGTCGCAGGAGTAGACTGTAGGTCTGAGGAGGTGGTCATTGGAGGGGGAGCTCATCAGGAGGCAGTCCTTTATACGCCGGCATTTTTGCAAAATTTACTCAATTTTTGCCAAGTTTATCCCAATTTTTGTCGATTTACTTCATGTTTTGCTACTTCTTGCTGGAATTTTTCTCCGCTCGTTTTCGGCCCCCCTCGTAGTCAAAGGGTGAGCGTTAGGATGCGGAGACTTCGGGGTGGGGTCGGGTAAATATACCTTGGGGCGTCCGACCCGTAGGGAGTAACCTCCCCCTGCGATCGCTAGCTATGCTACAACTGTATGTATTACACCGTAGTGTGATATAAATGCTTATGTATACAGTATATAACCTTATTTTGTATCAATATGTATATATTACCATATATATAAAGTGCCTTAGGCTTTAAAATAATACAAGTTTGTGGCACAAAATGTCTTCACAACATAAACACGATAAATGTGTCAAACGTCAATTTCTAATGATGGTTTCATGTAACACTACTTTTCTTGGACGCCTCTAAGACATTGCTTTGCCTACTCCACATATATTGATTTTAAAAAATTCAATGTTAACATTAGCTTTCATTTTTTGTTATATTGAAAACGTTTATACTATTTGTTCGAACTGATACGAGTTAATAAGTTTAAATCCATCAGGTTAATCAAAATATTTTGGTGCAAAATACTGCTGGAGCCAAAGTAACTCTGATGGGTGTAAATAAAATGTAGGCCATGCCGTTTCCATATACTAAGCCTACGCCTCAGCCTTAGCTAAAGTCTTTATATGAGACATACAGTAAGAACAAAGCTTAAGTCGGGGTACTGCCCCCGAACCCCCGCTCTGATGTTGTTATTTCTTCTAACGTTGTCACTGAACCCCTCTCAGGGTTAATTGGGCACAAATTGGGATGAATCCATAGTTTTGTGGAAAATTTGGCACTCTTTTCCAAGAATCTAGACAGTATTGCTCTATGAGTTTCCGGCAAAATGTGCTCTTAAAATTCACGAAAGGTATTAAAAAAATTGAATATTTTAGTCAGTCCAAACACAGTTCTTTACTGACTACCACGTGCTTTTTGTATATTACTAATCTTGATAATGTAGCAGCTGCGGAAGCTAGCGCTTACTAAAACAGCCGTGCTCAAGCGTCTTTATTAGAGAACTTAATTTTGAAACAATATGAGAAAATGCTAATTAGTATAATTATTGCAGCGCTCTGATTTGTAAACAGTTCATGTCTTACTGCAAAACTATATTTTCTTACAAAAAGCAGAGTAAAAAGATGGAGTATATAAAATTTGCTTTTAAATTCAGACAATGTTTCGTTGATTAAATATCTAATGTACAAAAAAAATGTCGTGGGGACCCTGTAAAATATAACTTAAAGGTGATAAAAAATTAAGGCTAGGTCACTAAGACACTAAATTGTCATTTTAAAATTTAAAATAATTATCCGTTGTTGACCACTGAATGGTTGTGATTATAACGTATAATATAATGTAAAGAATACAATATATAAATTTACTTGAATACAACTACTGCTGTACTGCTATAAGTGTGCTGGGCGCTGTATGCTGCCCAGCAGTGGGGGCGCTACGCAAGAATTGAAGAAGCCACCTTACGGTTGCTTGTTTTAGTCGAAACGTGGCGGTGGTCACCCGCTGCCCCCCCACGTTGTTACTCTCCTGCGAGAGCATTAATCAAATATGGCATGAATACCTGTAAACAATTTTGATAGCAATAAGAGAATTGAGATAATATGCCAAAATGGTTGATGCTATAAATGCTTTAAATATGCATTACATGTTCTTAGAAGATTAATATAATTTCAAATAAATGTTTTCTGTTAAATTCCATGTTTTTACTATGTTGTTTATAAACGCATTGGCTCATTTATTTAACGTAAAGCTGTGATATGTATAAAGATGTTCTAAAATATTTATTCTAGAAAATATAATATACATATATTACATATTCACTTTTATCGAGATAGGGTTATAAGCACGAACACCGTGACTTTCGTAAAGGGACATGGAAGCGAAATAGTTTTCTATATTATTTTCAAATTAATTTTCAAAATAGCTCAATTCACGGATAGGTTGTAAGATTAAGATATTTGACATCGACATACAGAAGTGTACTGAGTCAAGCTACCTACACATTTATGGCACGAGACCGTGAAAGTAATCTGATAACAAGTATTCTGCATTTGATTCAGCTAACATGTTCAAAAGAAAATATGTTTTATGCATGATTTATGTATTTGTCAATTATACATAAGCATTAATTTTGGGATGACCTGAACTATCATGTTACCTTTAAAATATCCCAATACATATATACAATATATAATTAAGATGGAACAAAGTGCAACCAAGATACAAGCTGGCTGGCGTGGCCATAAGACACGGAAACAGATGAAGGTACTGACAGTAATGATTGTGTGCGTGTATCCTAACCCGATGTGTGATAATTATTCCCCTTGTGAATATTACTGCGTGTTATGGAACTACAGTTCATAGCAATATTATTCCGAAGAATTCGCTATATTGGTATATTTAGGAATTAGGCATCATTCGCTACTATTAATGCCATGCGTCAAACTTTAGCTTAGTATGCGCCTATGTCCGCGAATTCTCAACTACAGTAAAAATTGCTGAACTTTAACAATAATAGAAAAAAGGAGAAACAAAAAACAAGAAGCAAAACTTGAGACAGAATCTTCAAGCCTGGCTATGTAACAATATACCATTACACTGTGGCCACGGATTACAATGCACAAATGACAAGAAATGCGTTAGGACCGTCGGTGTCACAAAGTTTAGCTTGGATCTGGTCAAAGGTAGTGAAAGGCAACGGCAAAAAGTAACTTGATGACTATATCTTTGCAGCGAAATAGTATAATGGCTTATGCTACTTTTCTATAAATGATGGATTTGGTATGAAAATTGTGTATTTTTGTAGAATTTAGTGCACTAAAAGGCCCAACGGTAGCTGGGAAAACTTGGCGATAAACATTTGACCTCAATGCCGTTAAAACTAAGCTGAAACCGAAAAGTCTCATATACCGCTTTTTTCAACGACACATTTGGCCACAACTTAGTTTTCCCAGGTTTATTAACGAACTGACCAACACCAATTGCGTTGTGGCTAGCCTACGAAAGTCGCACCAAAACCATCATTGTAATCTGCTGCTACGACAAAAGTTTGGCTTGGACTGTACGAAATTGAAATTAGTTTAAGAGGAAAGTGTTACTGAAAATTTGAACTATCGCAAAAGGCAGACCTTTGCTGTAATTATTATGTTTTAGTTAGAAATGCACCATTCTACCTCAAATAGCTGAGCTTTGTATACGTATTATATATTAAGACAAAGCGTCGACAAGAAAGGAAATGACAATTGCCGTCACACGAGTTAAATTTCTACATTCAACACACACTTCCGCACTTTGCAAGAAGATTATAAGGCTTCCACTGCCACGCTCAAAATTAGGTACTTGACACAGCAGTATTTGGAAATTCCAATAGTTTCAATGAAATGCTTTGCTAAACGAAGTAAAAATTGATAAACGCAAAAAGATGATTACGCTGGCAGCCATCGCGGTGCTGTATTGTTTTCAGTTTTTGACGATGCTATGCCGTCACACATTAAAGAAAGGAGTTGTCTATGAAAATTTTGCAGCCAATTTAGGTAACGCAAATGCACGCCACCGTATCTGTTGACCAAATTTATTTGTTCAAAATATTTAGAGCAAAATAATAATTTTTAACCTAAAAATTGGTAATTCTCGTTACATAAAACTGCAAATTGACTTCTAATTTTTACACATATATTTTAGCCTGTTGACTAACAAAATACGCGTAAAACACAGCTTGCCTCCAGGCCCAAATCATTGCCACTTCTGTGTCCATGCTTGCTTTTGGGTAGTCAATATTTAAAAGCGGCGCTAAACCCAGCAGTCCCAACGAAGCAATCTAGACTAGCCTAGTTCGCATAGCTTATATTGAACCGTTTACACGGGAAATCTCAAAGTCGCTCAGATCTGATGCTCCAAATGAAAACAACTTTTAATTTTAGCCATTTTATTTACATATCTTGCAGCAGTTACCGCTTATTAAACTGAAATTTTTGCTCGCATCATTTGAGAGCTATAAATTTCAGGACAACAGTTTCTTAAAATATGAATGATACAATATATTACTTCTGACCATGGAAATATTCTAAAATTTGTGTAATTAATAACTGTGCATAAAATGTCAAAATGCGTTGAAAAAATGCAGTCTTCAGCCCGAATTTTAAGCGTTAAATATTGCAACAAACAATTTACATTAAAATCATTTTTTAACAAAAAATTTCCCACCGTATAGACACTTTGCACATATTATATATTTGCGAATCCACAGTTATAAGATACATTGAGTTACTCGTTTTCAGTATATTATTGCTGTTATCCCTACTAATAGCGACTGCAAAATGTCAATTTTCTCACCTGATCAACTTTGGATACATAACTAAAAGGGATTATCGTTTAAACTAGCCAATTTTACTAGCGAAAGCTCCAAAATTTGCGCAATCTAGCCTAAAATATCATGACCTCGAAAAGCTATTTCGTCTAAATTAAGTGAGTTTGAATTCAAGGTTTTGCGATCTGGTTTTTGAAATTTGCAAATCAAAACAGGAAATTTGTTCTTTAATTTCTTCAAAACCTCGAAATTTTATTATTTCTGAGTAAATATTTTTCGAAACAATATAAAATTCAGGTAGACGAAGTATGCCAGTCGTTCCACGGAAGTATTCTAAATGTCTGAATTCGGTAATATGCTATTCTATCAGCTAGAATAACCATATAATGGGTGAGTCCACTTTAGGTGCATAAATCATTACTATTTTTCGCCAAAATCACGAACTGAATCGTTCAAAATTCTATTTCAGATTTCTACCACCGGTATTCATAGCTTAGTGAACGCTCACATGGGCTTTGTGATGCGCGAACGCAATTTTCGTATGCCCACCTGTCATATTTCTCTGTTTCACACGTATTTTCGTGTTAATCACTTGACATACTGAATCTTAAAGCTATGTTCGACGTACATGAGTGTAATAACGCATATAGTGCATTAACCAGGTTCGTATAGCCACAGTTTTACAGGGCACGCCAAGCAATTCAGTCACTAAATTCTGATGCTAAATTATAAAATATTGACATGGAACCGCGCCTGCGTGCTGCTATATCGAAAATCGCGTCCGCGTATATAAGGTAAAATCGTAATTTATTTTGACATAGTGAACTGACTTGACAAATGGACAACTTGATCGTGCATACATCTACATTTAGACTAACGCATAGTTGATTGATTTTGCTGTTTTATGTGATGCTCCATGACGTGTACAGCGGCAAATCCACTGACGCTGTATATATAGGCAATCCAAAATTTTTAATATAATGCACAAGAGAATGTTATAAGAAAGAAAACAACTGCGATCTAGTCTGTGGCGGCTCTAGAGCTGACTTGGAGGATGCACCCCACACCCATGTCAGAGTACAGATATACCATACAAACGTAAAATAAATGGAAGGAAATGAATATTTGTTACATAAATAATAATCGTAAAAATTTCTGCAATACACCGCCGCCCCTATCGCAAAAAATTTAGCAAAGCCGCCCGCCTCCCGTCAGTAATTTCTGTACCCGAAACTGAATCTTGTCTCTAGCAATTATAATCATTATATTAATCAAAATGCAGACTATCGCTGAATTAACTAAAAGGTGAAAATATTTTCATAAATAGATTCTTAATGCGGTTTGTAAAGTAGAAATGTAAATCCAGATATGGACCCTGGCGCAGGGTCGATAGAAATACCAATCATTTCACACGAAGTATAATACTACATGTACTGGTAATTTATCCGTACGCAGAATTCACAGATGCAATGGCTCTATTTGTACTAAATGATAGTAATTTTACCACGGTTCGAGATCAATTTCAGATTCGGATATAAAGAATCAGATTAAATATGTCCCATATAAATGATTTTGAAATGAAACAATACTTACTTTCCTTCCGCCCCTGATTGCTTGCTCTGAATTGCACACAACTTGATTGTTAGGAAGAAAAATGTGCTGTCAAAATTCAAGCAGGTTGGCGTGGTCATCAAACGCGAAAGAAGATAAAGGTCTGCCGAATCGTTTCAGAGATTTGATCAAATGTTATCCTATTATTTTTAGCTAAACTGACCTTTATACGAATGGTTTTACCGAAGCTTCGAATAAGAACCGAATACACCATATCCTCTTTGTGTGGTTTCACATTGGATTTACCCAGCTTGAACAATTTGTTTAACTTAAACCCGGTGTGCGAAACAATGGCGATTGCCATTGTTTTACTAAACTTATCATAATGAACGGTCAGTTTCGAATAATATTGGTATTAGCACAATTACATTGCTATACATGTATCATTTATGGCTAATATGGCGTATAAATGCAAACGTGCTGCATTAAATGTACGGCCAATGCAACATATGGAACTGCTCCATGCTTCATTGATTACCAGCTTGTTGCACTATTAACAGTTAACTACTAACGGGCCAAGTCATCAGATGCCTAAAAATTTCTACTTTTCCCGATAACTAGTACGAATAAATACTCTTTGGGTATTAGTAAATTTCAATACTAATAACTCTGTTCGTTGGCTACCGCTGAAGCATCATGCTTCAATTTCGTCGGCCATGAAACCTGTGGATATTTTTAATCAGTTATGAAAAATCATCGTATATGTTATACACTAAACAAGAATAATAAAGCAAGAACATAACTCAATAGCACATTTAGACAATGTAGTTGTAGGATCCAGGTGTGCAGTTTCGGAATTGTTTAAAATTATTTGACCATATATTAAGGAAAGAGTTTCGTTACACACAAATCAGAACAACGGTTTACGTAATTTTATTGTTGAAATAAGTTTAAAATATTTAATACAAAACTTAATACGAAATTTCAAATAGTTGCCGAGTTTGATTTTGAACATTGTTTATAACCCATTTTCGATATTCATAAGTTATCAGTTCCAGTGCAACATAACCGCAAAAACGGCGATTCATAGTTCAAACAGCGGTATTATGATCGGAGGTCATGGAAGACCACCATATGAGGATAAAATATCTTAATGGATGGTGATAAACTGATTTTATTCCAAATTATTTGTGAACGGAATTATATTGCCGAAATTTTCGACAGTTTAATGGGTAGATGTAGTTTTTAATCTGACTCATATAATTCTCTATGATAACTATGATTCTCTATGATTCTCTATAATAACTCTTTGAGTTCCTCGATTAGCCATGTAGTTATAAACAATTCTGGAACATTTATCGGGAAATATGACGTTGTTGAGAGATCGTATTTTCTTCAGATTACAGAGGAGCATATCGGTGAAAACCCCTCTAAGCGAACTGTATTATTTTGTCAAAACATTTGCAAGGTTTTTGTGTTGCATTATAAACCGAGATGAGTGTAGCAGTAATACTCGATACAATGTGTCGTAGTTTTCATGACACAATTGCTTCGATGAGCGCCTTAGGTAGCAAATCCTAGCTCATGCCGCCAGAGACGAAACTAAGCAAGTGTGGAGCATCTATGGGTAAAATGACGCAGCTGAGAGATAGTATTTCACTAATATTTCAGAGGAGAATACCGGTGAAAATCCATCTAAGCGAACTGTATTATATTGTCAAAAAATTTGCAATGTTTTCGCGTTGACATTATAATCCCATGATGGGTGTAGCAGTAAGCCTCGATACAGTGTGCCATAATCTTTCCTAGCACAATTGCTTCGATGGCCGCGCTAGCTGACAAATCCTGCGTCACACTATCAGAAACGAAACTAACATTTGTTTCTCTATAACTTAGGCAAAACCAAATAGTGAATGGGTGAAATTTACTGAAATAGTGGGAATGATGTCCCTCCTCACTCGCGCCCACACATTGCACCAATTAATTCATCTCCATCTGTAGTATTGGTTTTACATGTTTGACATCTGTGCGATAGGGCGCTACTAACTACTGGCAAAAAAGAATAGAAGACTATACTAGTCTCTCCCCAATTTATTTCGTAGACAATTATTTGTATAACTTAAGATATACTTTGTTTGAAACACCATTTTGCTTAAGCTGTTCTCTTTTATAACTTTATAACGTCATGGACCCGCCGTTTTATCAAATGATTTCGCAGAAACGCTTTAAGAAGTTTCCTATATACCCTTGAATAGCTAGATTTTCAGCTAGATTTCGAAATAAGCACACGTTAGCGGTGCCTCATGCAATCAGAGAGAGTAGGTCCATCATATTCGAAAGAATTGCAAAGGCTTCTATATACACGTAAAGAACTGGTTTCTTCCAGGCTCATTTTTTGACAAACAGCATTCTAGTACCTTCATTTTATGCTTGGCGTAGCGTCATGGTACAAACTTAAGTTGCAAGCTAACAAAACTCAGTAAGCAATGAGTGTTTATGAAGCAAAAATCACTGCTATACG
This sequence comes from Trileptium ribeirensis, assembly GCA_030248225.1. Taxonomy (NCBI): domain Eukaryota; kingdom Metazoa; phylum Nematoda; class Enoplea; order Enoplida; family Thoracostomopsidae; genus Trileptium; species Trileptium ribeirensis. The sequence continues at coordinate 49,057 of JASANE010003063.1, forward strand.
GTTATCAGCTAAAGTGTGAGACCGCGTCACACGATAGTAAATACCTTCTCACTTGATTTTATGGCGCTGATTGACCAAAAATCAATATGTTCCGTAAAATCCCGGTGTTACAATACACAGACTTCATTTATCAAAGAAAATCATAAAGCTTCGTTCATGGAGTGCGAGAATGAGCACCTGTGGAGGTGTATGAAGTTAAGTGATTTCCACAGATGGCCAGAATCCTAGTTTGGCTTCGGCGCAACTCTATGATTGAATGTTGGCAAAAGATGAGTTCCTATTACTATCGTATTTTACACTAAAGTTTTTTATAGTCCCAATTTTCTATTACAATAAAATAGCCAGTATGTCTTTTATGGAACGCCGCTTATCCGCCATAACTTGTCTCCAGAAAGACAATCTCTATCCTGATCTAAGTCAATGAGCTTGGATAGCATTCCATAAACTACAATTTTAACACATGGAGTTTGGCTGAATATTCAATTCAATATTGCTCTTCCCTGCCATTAAACGTTTTAACTTATATATATAACTGAAATTGCCACGTTTATATTTCTGTGCTGTAGTAGTGCAATGTTTTTCCAGTGTTTAGTTGATTCATGCATTTTTGTGTTAATTCTGCTGTGTTGTTCATCCCTTGCTCATAAACGATAATTAGCTATACTCAGATGCTTGTAATGAATGATATGGATAACGGACAGTATACAAGATATGATTTAGTTAATTGCCGTCGGTTTACCCTAGATAATACCAAACATTAATTTTGCAAAAATAGCTTTGACCCCTCTAATTGCTGCATTGAAAGGTAGAAATATTCAAATGTAGTTTCAATTTGTAGGCATGCGTAACGGTCACCTAGGAATAATTAACACGTTGGGACAGATAGTACTCCGAGCAAAGCACACACAATAAAATGTGCTAGGAGAGACCAATAGCAACAAAGTTTTGTGCTAAAGATTGATTATACCGTTGCTAGGTTACCGACTATCCTTTTTCTAGGTTACTGCGCTAGACCAAACTTTTTTTACAATAACGGCTATGGCTCGGGAACGGACATGCGGGTATATGTTATTTTGTTATCGTTGATTGCAACTAACCATCGGCATATAGTGGTAGAAGCATTGCCCTGTATGTACCTCGTTCGAAGAACTGGGATAAAACAAAATCCACTCTTAAACCAAAATCACAAAGAATACCACTGTTTCCGTCTACAAACATTGTAACCGGAAAAGTGACATTACAAAAATTTTCACAGATTTTCACAGTAGTAGCTAAGTTAATTTTGTGAAATTTTATATTACAAGTAGAATACTGGCCCATCACAAGTAATTCATACATAATACAGAAACATATTAAAAGAGAGCTAGCTCATGGGTTGAATTCATTATAACCGTGAAAAACATTTGCTAAAGCGGAAAATAAATGTAACAATCGCTCTAGATACTCTAATGAACGATTTGCTGAAATTCTCAGTTGCCATTCCGCTGCTGTGTCATGTCTAGGAAAAATTACAACATGTGTAGGAAAACTGGGCAACTACCTAATTTCATGGATCAGCCTTGCTTGCACAGCTCGTAAGCTTTGCATGAAATGATGCCGCAGTATTACTCAGTGTAAACACTTTAATTGTGCCATGAGGGGACAAACAGGTTTTTAATGCAACTGGTCAAATGTTGGTAATTTATGAAGAAATGCTGGTAGAATCCTTGAATGTTTTTGACGAAGGCTTAACAGTCT
>JASANE010003064.1:0-20917 GCA_030248225.1 Trileptium ribeirensis
TTTAGCATTTACTAAACAGTACCGTATTGCTATTTGATACAAGTTCTTAATGTTCTTAGTTGTATGCCTGGCATTTTTCTTAAGTACCTCAGCTTGTCCTTCGGATTTGAAAATCGCCAATTTTCTTTCCTATTTATCTCATTACTGGGTCTTTCTCGTGCGCCTTCTGAAGACTGTTCGGTTTCAACTTAAATATCCCGGTTGTTGCTGGCCGTAATTTTGGTGTACAGGTCGTGTTCTCAGATGAGTAGACTACTTTTCATGTTTTAAACAAAAAGATATCTTTGGGTATCTTGTACAGCATGGTCAATGTCCAATTATTCCACCTGGGTGGCTGAAATTTCAAACTTTAACGCATTAAAGTTCCCTGCGGTATGCGTGACAGGTTACAATATCAAAAGCACAAACTTCAAATGTTTGCTTTACTTATGCCAAAATTCAGTTACCAGTGTATATGTATCAGTTAACGTAGTAATTTGAATCAAATATTTATAGGTTTTAGTAGTAACCTGGTTCACAGTGGCGCAGATTTCTCCTGAAGTTTGGTTGAGATGCAAAAATTTGTGTGATGCCACATGTTTGGGGAAATATTTAAACTGGGATTCTGCCCACAGGGTGCGTATACCGAGGGGGGTTTTGGCCCGTGATTGCCTAATGTTGGGGGGACGCCTCCCCCCTAAAGTTGACATAGGCCCTGCTCTTGTACTGGTTAGCACAGCCAACTGTATAATTGAATACCGTTTACAGTTTGCTGCCAATTGTTTCCCAGACCTAAATAAAAATATATGTATTCCTCGCGCGACTACTAATTAAAACCTGAAATTATCCAAATTAAAATTTAATCATAAACAGTAATTATTATTATTATTAGAATACATGAACCATAAAACTAAAATAGACAGCGGTATCTGTTTCCTAGTGCTATTGAACCGTAAAATAGAGTATCTATATGTCAAAGGTTGAACCGAAATATTATACCTACGTATAAATATTTGGTGGTTTGCCGGTTAGTATATACCTTACTGACGGTTACTTTTAAAATATTGCGTCTAAAAGTTAAATTTTAACGCCTGATTAGGAGTGTTTTAAGAGATAATAGATTTGTGTTTTGGGGTTAATTATTGGATTATATGTCGGCTTGAGCTGTAAGCTTTTAATAATTGTATACGTGCCGCTGTGTCTGTATATATAATTATCTGTTTAATTATATGCTGTCTTGAGATTTAAATATAATTATAGATGATTTGATCAACAGTTGTAGGTATATTATCTTCTCCGGTAACAGAAAGCTATATTTAAGCTTGAAAAATGATTCTGTGATGTTTTCAAACAATTTGACGCTCAGTGACCTGTCTTCTAATCTATAATCTTATTTCAGCTGTGAATTTTTGAAAATTGTGAATTGGAAATTTACACGGAAATGTTTAAAATTTTAAAAAAATATCAGCGGAAATTTAAAGAAATTCATGACAGCAAAAATTTGACATGATTTTTGATCGGAAAAAAGGTTTCAGCATATATATTCTGTACAAAACTAAAGTTTGTAACCCATGCCAATAACCATACTTAGACATTTGGGATATTCCATATATATAAGTCAGTTATAATTTTGCGCCATGTTCAACAGATTGTTTCGCAAAAATGTCATTTGATTTAGGAGCGTTCGGTTTTCAGGAATAAATGCGGTGACCGATTGATTGTGTGATGAGAAAACGTTTTTCAGTTTTCTATATGCCAATAATATCTATATTCAGGGGTGCAGCAAGAAGGGGATGGCCACCCCTCCCAGCCGGAATATCGGTTATCCCCCAGCCGGAATTTCATAAATTTTGAAGGTACATATAAAATTTTGGTATTAATCGATTCAGCTCGATGGGAATTTTTCGAACCAGCCCATCAAGCTGAATCGATTCGTACCAAAATTTTATCTGTACCTTTAAAATTGACGAAATTCCGACTGGGGGTGGGATAACCAAAAAGACCCAGAAAATATATAGTAAACTCGGGTAAATATATACATTCATATTCGCCCGGGTATTGCCGACACTACAAGCTGTTGCATCATTTTAAACGAACTAAAATTGTCGCTTAGAATTCAATATCAAATTATTTCTTACTATCCTCCACCTCATTTCTGTGTGATTTTGAATTATGAAGAGCCTAGCTAATGTGCTGCCGTAGTTCGTCCCTTCCAAAGTTTTTGGGTCATTTTCTACCCAAAACGTAGTTAAAATTTTGTTGATGTATACGAAGTTTATTTTATTCTTTCGACCTATAGGTTGCAAATATTAACAATTTTTTTTGCTTAGACACGTTAACGTGTTCTACTTTTAATATTTCTGAAGTTGTTTGAAGGTTGTAGGTGCAATCATTTCAATGATTATAGTAAATTTTGTCTCAGGCTTATCCCGACACACTAAGTTTTATCCCGACAAAATGACAGGGCAGTCCCGACAGCCATGGGTAGTGCTGACAGTACTGTTAAATTGTGGTTTTATTCTAACATATTAGCTTTATACGGTATTTGCTTGAACAAAAGCAAGCCTAACATTTTATAGTAACCAAATGACTAGTTTAGACTAATTGTTTAAATTTTCAGCTATAACATGTGCTGCAAACGGTAAGATTATGTAACGATCTGTTAATGTGATTTATATCTTTTACAGTTTGATATAATACCATACGTACGTATAGGGGAATATCCACATGAGGCGACGGACCCCCCTGACAGGTCGCCCGGCCAATGTCACATTAAGGGGCGCAAATGAAATACCTGCTTTGACGTTTTCTATATAGTGGGCTTAAAGCCTTAGCCCAACCTAAAGTCACCACATGAGCCATATAATACTAAGCCTGGGGGATACCGCCACCTCCCGAACCCCCGCTCTAAGCTGCTATTTTCTGACGTTGTAACGATCTGTGTCCTAAAGGTGACAAGAAGAAATAGGCGCCGAAGCCGCCGCACCACCATCCTCCTGCATTTGGAGCTGGTTGTTTCGATATCGCGTTGAAAGTCCACTTCATTAAATCCATTTTGTTCAGTTTGTAAATGCGGCATAAATGGCCCTGATTTCAATCTCAGGCCTATATATGTGTTCAAGAATAGTTTTGTGCAGTAAATTATTTGACCAAGAATGTCCCGTGACAATTTTTGTGCGAAATAGCAAAATAGGATGGACGATGGATGTAGGTTAGATTTATTCCTGCAAGATATGCTGAAGGCGCATCAGTCAAGCTTTATTTGTTGGGACTGATAATGTTGTTTGGGTTGGGAGTACAATCAGGTGGATCAGTTAGGTCAGGTCCCTTAAAGATTAGAATTTTTAGCCTGACACTTAATAAGCTACTGGTCACATGAGTTGGCCTCCACATGTGGCATGTTGCACATCTGTACTTTAACATACTCGTACCTTGAACTGGACCCAGTGAGTTTCACCGTAGGAAACGAATAGGAAATTCATGCATAACTCAATGTTGGAAAGAGCTTTTAAACGATTTTTTGTTTAATTGAAAATGTGTGAAGTTAGTGAGTATTCGGCGACTCGAAGCAGTCAAATAATGGTTTGCTCTAGGAATTAAAATTCTTTAAACACCTCATCCCGCCCAAGGTCGGATTGGGAATTTGGCTCTACCTACGTTGTAAGCTATACCTGTTATTGTAGATGTCGGATTAGAATGTACAGGCCAATTGAAGAATCCTTTCATCGAGAACTAGAATTTTATTGAGTTACTCTTTTTGTAAAAGCAGCAGATTTATTGACTAACAATGTGTCTCTATAAGGTTTTTAGCCGTTTAAACATGTTGGATTTATTGTTTTGACCCTACATTCAGTATGTCGTTATTCGTGTGTGAAGCTTCAGGAGTTGAAAACGTTAACAATATGCAACAAATTTTCAAAATTTTTTATTTTTCAGTTTTGTTGTTTGTTGAGTTAACCCATTCATGCTCTATCTAAATTGTGTGTCGTGCAATGTTTGACAAACCCATGCCCAACCCGTCTGTTGTACAAGTTGAAGCGGTCTGCACAAACAAATCGTTGCGCTATATGAGAGCTCTTACTCGGTTCTTTAAAGAACTCCTCTAAGCAAAACGTGCGTGCGAACAAACGCAAAGCGACAAACACAGTCAACACAACACTTCGCGTTGCTTGTTGGTGCAAGTGGGTTGAAATGGTTTTATAGGTTTTCGGAATTTATGAATCCGATGAATACAATTGCGTTTACACGCTATATATAGAAATATGGTAAGTTGTATGGGCTTACCCTGTTGACCAAATGCCTTTTTTAATTTTAATGTGATTGATAGTAGCGTGTTGGCTATGCTTGTAACCAGGAATGAAAATGAGTTATCTAACAATCACACGCGACCCATAGAGATATATATCCACAATACTTAACAGACTCATCATTGACCCACGGATAAAAAGTGACCCACCGGTCACACATCTAAAATATCAATACTAGGACTCGTTACGAAATGACGGCCCCCAAAAGTGTTTCAGTTTTGTGTGCATCATTGTAGCATATGGAAATTATCAAGAGTGCTCTTTAGAGACGCTTCCTACTTGCAAATTCAAATATTATCCTAATAAACCATACATGCTGAATCTCCGATGGTACGGGGAGTACCTGGGTTTGACGGGGTAGAGATTCTCGGGGAGGAAGTTCCCCAAGGAGGGGTGCTGGAAAAAGTTGAAGACCTTCAACTCCCACCGAGTACCCCATTTTTGCCACTTTTTGCTAAAACTACACGATGATAATTTTATACGATTGAGTAACAACAAACAAAATTACTGTTGGGTTTCCCCTGTCAATAATAACACGCGGGTTTAAACGCAGCCACATTCGCTCCGAACATATACCGGGAACAACCAGAACCAAGCAGGAGTGCGAAGAGCCCTCAAAAGCCGCAAAATAAGATAATGCATGACAGCGCCATAAAAAGACAACTTCTATTGGTTTTTTAGCAAACTTGGAAATCACTATAGAATGTATCTGGAAGCCTATATGACAATCAATACCTCACCTTAAATCTTGTGCTACCGTGTACAGGATAGACAACGCGTGTCGTACTGCCTTCGAGGTAGTGAAAAATGTGCAAACTACAGCACATCAAACAACAATGCTTACAAAACAAAATATTAGGTACATTGCAATCGCAGGTACAATTTTAAAGAATGGATTAGATCAGCTGCTTCGATGAATGCTTCCCTAAATTGATAAATTCAACATACATATCGCTGCACTGTCCGAAACCAAGCTTCCCAATTCTAACACACTTAACCTAAGTTGGGATTACGAGTCTTGGAGCAAACCTTGTTAATCTGACAATCATTGTCTTCTATGCTCCGATGGCCGATAATTCAATTAATAATAATAATAATAATAAGACATTTATAAAGCGCCCTTTTCGCTGATAGCGTTGCAAAAGCGCTGGATAATGAATACAATCGTACTTTTTACATTATATTTAAATTCTATTTATAAATTCACTCTTTGCACTCTCATTTATCACTCTCCGTTCACTCATTCTTTCTATATGTTCACCGGCTACTGCAGCAGGATCGAATCCGCCTTCTCACCGATGCATAGCATATATAAGAGTGCAAGCTTCGAACTGCCGGATCACAGCAACCGAATGAGAGCCGCATACATAGCGTTTCGATATTGAAACCGGAACAACGCAACCGGCATTATTGCTGCAGCCGCTGTCGACAGGGACTCTTGGAGAAAGGTGCTACATATAGGGCACCCCACAACCGTGGAGTCAGGTATTAAATCAAGCCAATATCAAGCATTAAGTCACTTTAAGTTTCTTTGACTGTTTCGTAATGTTTCTTTGACTGTTTCGACGTTCATAAAGACATAACGTTAAAATATTTCTAGTTATCAACTGTGCATGAGCGAAGTACGAGGTCCCAGGGGGCCTATAGGGTGCTGCGGGGGGAGGTTGTCATCAGTGGTGGATTACCCGGTCTACGGGAGGGGGAGGAGAACGGCAGGAAAGATAAGTGTTCAGATCTTTTCGGGCTCACAATTTTCGCCAACTTTTCCCCATTTTTGCTCATTTTTTCCTCGATTTTTATTAAAACCGCCTATTTTACCAACATTTTCCGCGCATGTTTGGCGCAAGGGGAGGGGGTGGGCAGCGATGTGCGGAGCCTCAAGGAGGGGGCGAGGTGCCGATGTGGCAAGGGGAGTGGATTCGACGGAATAATCCCCTTTTCCCCTATTAGCATGTATGGGTACAAAAGAGCACTGGCTAGAAGTTTGCGGTTTAGTACCAAAATTTTGCGGTTAAAATTCCAATATAAAAATTAGGTTTTACATTTTCCGCTATATCAAAGATATGCTTAATTGTGTCAAAATGATTTAACAAAGCTAAATCCACAAACTTGTACGTATTGTTGAAACTTACCTGGCCTCTCCGAGGGGCACCAGGATTTTCGAGCTCCTCCCAGGATTTCCGCAGCTCCCTCCGAGTATTGGTCCATATAAATTTTAGGTTCCTTCTAGGTCCGCCCTCCCTGGACCCCGGTATTTTGATGTGACGCCAAAAATGATCTCACTGAGCTATAAAAAACTCAAGATTACTGCTGATATTTCGACCGTTCATGACAAAATCTAAAGAAAAAATGAAGCAGGACCTGCAGAATTACGATTTTCAGTATTTAAATAATAAATATGCAGCAAAATCAATGATATACCTGTTGTAAAGGCATAAAAACACGAAAAATTACAATTATAAATCCGCAGTTATCCTGGGCCAAATTTCCCAAGATATTTTCGTTCCCACAGATTGGAACTGGAGGCCTTCTCAAAGCTCAAAGTTAAAATATTGGTCGTGTGGAGAGGCCAGCTAATGCGGAATAATGTGGTAAAATGCACAAACTTTAACTTTTGAAGCAAAATCCTGCTAAAATTGAGCTTAATTTTTAGCTTAAAGAAAAATTTGGCGTTGGTTTCAAATCCGAATCGCCAATGGCCTCTTAAATTTTTGAAAAAGATTTTAACGAGGTCTCAATGATCAGTAAATTACTATAACATTAGCAATTCATGAATTGTGAACACGCAGTTTGTAGCGTGTAGTTTATTCTGTTTTACTAATATTATTTATATAGCTAAAATGAAAACAAATACTTAAGTGACGCTGCATTGCTTATGCATTAATCAATGCATTTTCATCAAATACAGAAATTATACTAGACGAACCACAACCTGATATTATTCCGTCTGAGTGGACCCATGGCAATGTGACCCACGACCCACTGTGTCTGACACACGGTGACCCAATTAAAAATTGACCCACAACACCCACCATCCATTCCTGCTTGTAACTTCTGCATGTTTAATGTGACATCTCGTGGTATTTGTGGTCAATGGTTCGAGCTTACCTGTGGCCATTGGGCCACATGCAATTTCTGTAATTTTTGATGCCAGGCTGACTGCAGAAAGAATTCCGATGTGAAATTATTGGCAGTATATTTACTGCACAAAGATCTCTGATGTGAAATTATTCTTTTGCAACAAATGTTAACCGCTGTTTAGCAAAGATATCAATGAGGTGCGCTAAAGCGATGGGCAGGGGAAATATGGAAATAGGCGTAATGTCGAAAGTATCCGATTGTATCAGAATAAAACCATGTCCTATTGGTATTAATATCCGTGATTTTACTTGTGTTTCGTATACGCGCTAAATGGTAATGCTGAAATTGTTGGGATTCACCGAGTTTACTATATTTTATTTACATATCAGTTGTTTCAAGCAGTGTTCTTGCGTCAGCTTATACCAAGTTTATTTATATAAATACTGAGTTAGAGCGTCGCATGTGATCAACTTCACCATTTAGTTATATCTCATCGCATTTATCATAGATTCTGTCATAAATGATGACGCTTGCACCGCTTTTAACTGACGTTCAATTAGTATTCAGCGTTCGTTTCTATAAACTCATGAATTATGTTCATGATTCGGTCATAAAGCTACACTGTTTGACAGTACAAGCTATATAGAATATTGTAAACTTGAAACTATTATGCTTCTTAATGTCACTATCATTTGGAACCATAGTCAATAACCTGAGTCGAAGAAGATGGGTGTCTGCGTTACCAGTATGTGTTTAATAAACTTTGATTGATTGATTGATTGATTGATTGAATACAACGCTGCACAACGTGCAATTTGACGCCAGAAGACGTCAAGCAATAAGCTAAATTTTGAGTACAAGGACACGTAGCGGCCACAGCTGCAATAATACTTTTGAACTTTTGCTAGAAATTTGGTAATATTCCTCGCGCGCCACTTCCCTGGGGCGTCGCCAAGGGGGAGCACGAAGGGTCGTGCCCCAGTTTGGCGTCACCTATATTCGAATACGAGTTGTACCGCGGGAAACAGAGTATATTGTCTTACTTAATAGGCTGCTTTCAACGGCTAACCTTTGAAGTTGAAAATGTATTATTGTCACAGCCGTCAGGATGTGCCTTTGTTTTCGGATTTTGTCTGTATGCGCATGTTCCGTGCGCATTCTAACAATGTATTTGGCCACGACCGCTCAAACCAACAGAGAGTAAATATGTATCATTAACGATAGATTGGTTTAATTTTCAGTGTCGGACATTGTTGTAGAATCACCCGTCTAATGCGGCAACCGAGCTGCGATACGAGACTAACTGGTAAATTCCACTGAGCCACTTAACGCTTATAAACTTACAGCGAGATAAAACATGATGAACGTATTTGAACTTTACAATGTCGTACAAGATATACAGTGCAGCCAACACTATATCTAATGAAATTGGATAAGTAATGTAAAATTTCGATGCTTAATGCAAAGAAAACGTCCATCTATAGAGAAAAGCACTGTTCAAAGCAAGTTTCGCGCAGCAGGTCATTTTGGTAAAAAAAAATTTTTTTACTCCAAGTCGCAAGTAAAATTTACTTAGTAGTTTTTATAGCTATTATGCGTGTATTATGACCAACAAAAATTATTCAATACAGTCACGCTCCGATTCGGCCTAATATTTATACGCACGATGATTTTTTTTACCTCTCCAACAGGAATCAAAGATTCATTATTTAGAAATCACACTATAATAGTTTGGTAATAGAAAATTAGTGAGCTTTCGGTCAACAACATTATTATATACTTATTTAGCAATGTAAAAATTACCAACTGTAAACGTTGCGAGGCTTACTATTGTATTCGATGGTTGGTTAAACAGCAATATTATGTAAACTAATATAACATTTTTGGCGTAAACCTTATTATTAATATCTTTTTACTGTAGGCTTATTTGAAGTATTGATCAAGCAAACAGAATACACATCATTATAGATCAACACTGTTCAATAGATACCATAGCGTAAATCATCTGTTTTTGTTCCTTTTATCAGCAATTTTAGCATAAACAGCTTTTATGTTGCTCAAGCAAACAGAATACAGTTCATTAGATAGATAGATCCTGTTCAACAACTGCCATAGCGTCAAATCATCTGTTTTTGTTCCTTTTATCAGAAATTTTAGCATAAACAGCTTTTATGTTGCTCAAGCAAACAGAATACAGTTCATTAGATAGATAGATCCTGTTCAACAACTGCCATAGCGTCAAATCATCTGTTTTTGTTCCTTTTATCAGAAATTTTAGCATAAACAGCTTTTATGTTGCTCAAGCAAACAGAATACAGTTCATTAGATAGATAGATCCTGTTCAACAACTGCCATAGCGTCAAATCATCTGTTTTTGTTCCTTTTATCAGAAATTTTAGCATAAACAGCTTTTATGTTGCTCAAGCAAACAGAATACAGTTCATTAGATAGATAGATAGATCCTGTTCAACAACTGCCATAGCGTCAAATCATCTGTTTTTGTTCCTTTCATCAGAAATTTTAGCATAAACAGCTTTTATGTTGCTCAAGCAAACAGAATACAGTTCATTAGATAGATAGATCCTGTTCAACAACTGCCATAGCGTCAAATCATCTGTTTTATCCTTTTTATCAGAAATTTTAGCATAAACAGCTTTTATGTTGCTCAAGCAAACAGAATACGGTTCATTAGATAGATAGATCCTGTTCAACAATTGCCATAGCGTCAAATCATCTGTTTTTGTTCCTTTTATCAGAATTTTTTTGCATTAACAGCTATTATAAATAACTGGTTGGTTGGTTTCAATAAGTAAGTGGCTTTTAGTTAAAAGCTTCAACTAAGGTATTGTTCTTTAATGCTAATACAAAACAAAGCTTACAAATAATAGGCCACCAATTCAATAATAATGTGGCATTGAAATCTTGAATGGGCAGACCCGTAACTACGGAAGGGGCCGGTGGGGACTCATACTCCTCGTTGCCATAGAGAAGAGCTGTCGCAGTTATTTTGTGAGTTATATATAACCAAAATGTAATCGCCTTCCGCCCCGCTTGAAATTGCAGCAGTCTTCCGCTTAGTTGCTCTGAATACAGACATGTGAACATGCCTTAGAATGTTATTGGTCTTCAGATTATCTGAGCTTACACTGGTAATAGGCCTATAGCTATGAAGGGGGAGGGGCGGGCGATGCCCCCCGCGTGTGACTATCCGTACCCCACTGTGAAATATGGAAAGAATGAACGCTTTGTGACATTCCGCATTCCGTTAATTACAAAGCAGTCTATAAGTGCCGGATCGAACCTAAAGCTTTCTAAAAGTGAGGGGGTTGCCATAACGGGCCAACCCTGTTGTCAAAATTGTGAGGGGGTTAAACCCCCGACACCCCCTAAATCTACGCCCATGGTATTAAGGTATTTGACTCTCGAACTTCTGCAATGAACCTGGTTTAGTTGCGTTTTACTGGAATTCAGTTTGTATCTACTATAGCGAAGTGCTCGCGTTGGAAGCAGGGCAAAGTGAAAGGAACACTTAGCGGGTACATTCAATGTGAGCAAAGTCAAGGCTGCTGTGTCAGGTAACTGCGCCATCGGTTCGAGTAATAGCTCATGTAGCTTAAAAATCACTTAACTATGGTTATGGTCAACTACTGACCTTCGTCAAATCTGATCAACATCCAGATCCAAAATTCATGTGGTCATTACGATATTTTCTTCCCTATCGGAAGTGAAGCATTCTGAGTCGAGAGTCGTTGTAACGCTAATGGATTTATATGAGTTAGTTTTAACCATGACACTTGTAAAGGCAACTTGTTCCAGGTTTATCCTCGCAAACGGTAGCCCATTCTAGGTGAATCATTCTCAGTGGTTGGTTTCCACTTGACCAGATCTTGAACAAAACATTGTATATTTCCTTTCTATGCTCTACATGTCTTCGGACCAAATCTGGTGTAATGATTTTATGATTGAACAACGTTTTCCTTATTGACTATCTAAACAATTCACTGTACCGGCTCAACAAGACAGAGTTTATGGTAATAAATCAAGCTATTTTATCGGCAAATATTTCATCGAAAGCTAAAAAACCAACATAATCCCGATAATTACAGTGCAACGTCTAATTTTATAATGCACTGTACGATCAATAGCGAAAACAGTGTCACCGTCTAGCGGTCCTGACGAAAGTTATTGCTCATTCGCTACAGTGACCGTTTGACTATCGCTTTTTGTATCTGTTGCACTTCTTGTGGTCATTCACTCTGAATTTCGGTGACGCAGATTTCTTCCGAAGTTTGGCGAAATATTTAAGCTAGAATTTTGGCCAGAGTGTATGTATAGGGTTTGATCCCAGATTGTCAGATACTTGGGGGCACACATTCCCGCATCGCCCCGAAGAATCTGCGCCTATGCTGAATTTGAATTTGTGCTCAACGAACGGTGTCCACTCATGCAAACGCCGCCCGGTCGCATCGGTATTCGACGATACATACCGACTTGGCTAGACTTCTATTTATAATATATAGTAAGTTTAAAATAACAATTATGTCGGGTTCGCTTTGATATGCCATTCATATAACTATTGGCTCGGTCACCATATCCGTAATCGACTCCAAGTAATAAGAAAACTTAGCAACTGTAACAATTGGTTGAGAAATTAGGCTCACTCAAGTTGAAAATTTAGTCATTGATATTTTATTCCGCCGCCGTCTTGTAATAATAATAATTAGATGGTATTACTTGATGAAATTTAGACAAAAGAACGGAACAATTATAGATTTTATAATATAGTGTATACAGATGTATCGATTGACACTGGTTTCGCTTTTATCTAATAATTTCATTTAATACCATCTTTATCAGCGGTCGTTTGAATTGTTTGTCAAAGTCAAGTTGAACGATATACGTAGCTGAATAACAGAAGTTCATATTGTCGTTTGTTAGGAAAGTTTGTCGTATCGTAAGCTTTATCTTTAACATAAATTTTTAGACTGGTTAAACTTAAATGTTAAGGCGTGTTCACACGCTCAAACTTTTTGCTCAAATTTTGATCAAAATTTGAGCTCAGATTTTGATCAAAATTTGAAAGCATCTTTTTTGCACTTTTATCAAGTTTGAACGTGCGAACGATGTTCAAAACCTTCATGAATATTTCTGTAGCCAATCATGGGCGAGATGTATTGCCTGAAAAAGTTTGAGCTCAAATATTAATTTCAAATTTTAAAATATCGCAATTTTTATTAAAAATCACCATCAAATTTTCAGCTCAAAATTTGAGCAAAAAGTTTAAGCGTGTGAACACGCCTTTATTATAGCCATCATCGGAAAACTCTTAGGTGCATAATCCGGGCACAACTTTCCGATATTTATCTTAAGCTGTAGAACAACACCAGGCGTCAGGTTAAAATCTGAATCATTTCTAGACAAAAATTATTGATATCGGAAATAATGTTACATGCAAATATATTTTGAATAGTGCCATATTTATTAACATGCGAAAAAAATTGTTTACAGCACACCGCGGTACATGTATCTGTACTGTCTGGAAGTTATTTTAGTATCGAATTCTGTGACTAGTCCAACACTATGGCGTACCAAACTCCACCATTTCATTCCGTTATGGTGTCCTTACCACGAAATTATGTGCCTAATATCATGAAATATTTGGTATTCCCTTAAACACAAATGAGTATATTTATGCCAATGTTTTTGGTACTAAAGAATTCTATAATGTCTCCGAGCCTCTGTAAGTATATATTATAATAAAATAATTAAACTAGTTATTTTAAGGGGCTTGGAGCACTATGGCCTTTTGCTTTGTGGTTACTTTTTGATCGAAGGCTGTCTTCAGCAGCCACAAAGGTTATTTCCGTGGTAACTATCTTAATACTTATAAATAGTAAACATATTTCTCAACATAACATCTAATTATTAAGTTATAAACCTGGATTGAACACAATAATGTCAAAATCATACGGATGTTGTCAGTCCAGACCCGAAAAAATTACCAGCAAGCAACTTTCAACCTATTGATTATTTAGTGATATTATATGTAACTTACAGCAGTACTAAATGATGAAAACAATCTTGATTCTTGGGGCTTAACTTATTACAGACTTTCGTTATATAACAAATGAGCGGTCAGTGCTATACACCATTTCGGTTTCTTTTCAAGACCATGAGACAAGTTCTGTACGTGAAAAATATTAGAAAGACTTACTTTTCAATCTTTGACTAAGCAGCACGAACTTTAGAGTTACGCAGTGTTCTGCAACCCAGTTGTTACAGTTTTGAGGGCATAGTTTCACCAATTTATATTTATTGATGGATTATAATGAAAAGCACTATAAGCATCAGACTACTAACATGAACATCAATTTAATATCAGCTCCTATTTAAACCATACTTGTGTCGCTGAAACTGAAATTCGCTGTTATTTTGAATTAAATTTGCCACAAAACTAGAATACCTTGTCCAGTGAAATAAATATTAAATTGACGTTAGACAAGGTACTCAGGCTTCTTGGATACAAACAGCTCAATATATCTACTTCGTATTGGCTGGTGGAGACTTTGTTGTGAATCACAGACTTTCCTTTTAAAATGGCGCACGCAGTGTGAAACACACGAATTAATTCTTGTTAATCAATCGTAAGTCATAAATACAAACAAAATACGCATGAATGTTGTGCTAAAATAGATGATATGAACACCATTATTATCCCATAATGGAGCTATTAGGGTTGCATCAAAACTGCATGTCAAGTAAATCTGCGCTTTAACAGTAGAAATAAAATGAGGTGTAAATTTATATATATGCATCCACATCGAGATAGTTGGAACACATCAAGAGAAACATTTTGAACAATCAAAGAAATCAATCCGACCATCCATTGCTGAGTTATAACGATTAAAAACAACATCGTGGATTATTTGCACTAGCTATGTGATCTTAAATAATACAAGGCCCTACTACCTGTGGTAGTTGGGAATAAAGATATATTATTTTGGTTCTGAAAAATATAGACAACCCTCACAAAAAGATATCTCGGTTATATATTGACAGCTAAATATTTTACTTTGTATGATATTGTTATTACTCAATTGGTTTCAAAACAATATATTGTTGATTTATAAACTATTCTCGTTAGTTTTCAGAGCTCGACCACTTTTAACTACTAAACTGTCAAACACATTTCACAAGAATTGACATTTTTGACATTGTTCGTCATAGTCTTTAGTTTGATTGTTAACCCAGAAGCTAGACAAGTGATGCTGTATACTGATGCGTCAGCAGGGGCGCAGCCCACTATAATTCAGGTGTGAGGGGACAGATTTAAAAGTGAAGAGATAACGATAATAGAAAACTGCTTACGCCGCCTTAGGGCGGCCCCTACTTTATTTGTCGAAAAGTGGATGGCGGCTCCCGCACCACGCCCTTCCCCCGCTCTGATTGCATGCCTTTGCGTTAGCGTTGGCATTCCTTGCCAATTAATCAGGAACCAAACAACGTTTGGGGCCAGAGAGATTGCCGCATCTTTATAACAGTTAAAGGGTATCGTAAATTTTGCGTTGGTCAGGTGTTTACACCTTTATGTTCAATTAACTGGCCGAAATTTGGATATTTTTGTGATAAAATTCTCAATTATTCCTAACGGGGGAGTTGCAACATAGTTGGGCAGAGGACTTTCCTACCTTTAGCTGCCAAACGTAAATTAACTGATGGGGTTATAACAAAATGAAAGTAAATGACGGGCCCCTGGGATATTTTGACGGACTTGTCCACTTTGGAGAGCTTGCTTGCTACGCCCCTGATTACAAAACAATGAACCTAACCAAAAATTGTATCGTGTGCTTACATTTTTGTGCTCTTCGAAACTGTTGAAGATGTCATAATAGTCTTTTTATAGCGTTGCTCACAGATCCAGAAATTGGTCGTCCATTTACTAGTGCTTACCCAGCCTTCCCGTATTCATTCCCTTAGCAGAGGGTCGCTTTCACGGGCCACAGAAACGACGATAATAAAATAATCTATCGTAGCGCAAAAGTTTTATTTCGATCATCACGATGATTTTGTTCAGAGTTATCCTCATGGGACAAATAAGGTTTTCCTAAAACAACCACCAACCAACTAACTAAATGATCTTGCACACAGCTTCTCCAAAGCGTTCGAAGTTGAACGCGTTTAGGTCTTAGCCTAATGTCACCACCCCGACGGGTCATCGCCATCATTATCGTTGTGGAATGGCTGACAGTGGTCATGTCGCTTGTGTTCGTTGAACACTTTTAAAGTTCAAACTTTTAGCTTTTAAAACTAATTTTCTTCATGGCCTCCAAAACCACGTGGGTGTGTGTCCGAATGAATGGGTGTTGTTTGTTTCAAATGGTGGCAAATATATATATATCATCGAAGGCAGTGACAATAAGCGATATCTAAAGAAAGATATATGTATCTATTTATTTCAAAGGATTTCGTGAGTTTTGCTTAAAAGATCATATTATAGATTAGGATCAATTTGTGAAGCCAAGAGCTATTGCTATTTGTAAAATCGGGTCATGTCTGTTAAAACTAAGCCGGAATGATGGATTGGTTCGCTGTTAGTTTCTCATTTTGGGTTGTAGTTGATGAGTCAGCACATATATGACCATACATGTTATTTTGGTAGTGTTGTGTTTGTTTATTTGGTTGTCTAAATTTTTGATATTTCGAGGCGTTGTAATTTGTTGTAGCTCAGATCAATATTTATTGTTATAACAACCGTCCTCCGGCACCACAAGAATGCACCAATACAGAACAAATAAAAAATGACGCACACTAGGTATTTTGACGCACTTTGGGGTGTACTTTTAAAAATGCTATTTTAGGTAATATAACAATTTTTAGAAGAAAATCATTTTATATGGAGACATAGAAGACAAGATGGGCAGCAAATAAAAAAAAGTTTGGCGAAATCGCACAAAAATTGGTCAAGATATGACCAAAAATGCTAAGACAATTTCGTTACGACCGCGCTTACCTATTTCTTCTTTTTTCCAAAAAAAAAACAATTCAGTCGAGCGTAATAAAATTTATAGAAACCGAAATAATTCAAAAATAACACTAAAATATGCAGCTGACAACAAGCTTAATTCTGATACCAATAATAATGATCTATCTTTAGAAATAAAAATTTTACGTATGGAAACAAAAATGACTGACGCACTTTGGGGTGTGACGCACTTTTGGCGTATCTCCTATATTGTTTTCACTTTTTGTCAAAACAACGATTACTCGCTGAGCAAAGGAAATCCGATCGTGTGGGTTTATTCTGCGCTCACTGACTACTGCAATGTTCCAAATCCAAACTGAGCTTCCTAAGCCACAAATAAAGTCTCAGAATAACAATAATACAAGAATAGACTAATGATAACGCTTCGGTTATTTTAATCGTGTATCAAGACCATAGGATCCAGTATTTCAAGTTTTGAAAATGGTCAAAAATACAAAAAGCTTTGAAATTTATTAATTGCAACTATCATAAAAATGTTAATTTGAAACGTCAATTTTTTCACGTTGTTGTCCGCTAGCGATCAGCCTCTTATAGTTATATTCCCAACTACCTTCGAGAAAAATACATAATTTTTATACCAAATCCACGACCTTACAGGTAATTAAGCATAACCCATTATGCTAGTTTGCAGAAAATGATATTTGTCATCTAATTATAGCTTTTACTGCTTTTGTCATGTTTAAGCTGAAGTTTGCAACGCCGACGATCCAAACGAATTTGTGCTCGTTCCTGCATTATAAACATGTGGCGACTGGTATGAAGTTTGTTACATAGCTAGTCATGAAGATTCTGTTTTTTTTGCTTTTTGTTTTTCTTTTTACTTCTCAGTTTTCTATTGTTTAACTCCAACTATTTTTTACGATATTTGGGAACCGTCAACCGCACAAATATCGCTTCTATCGTATTCAGCAACATCGGAAACATACAACACATTCTAGGACTTTGCGTTTAACAAAGTGATAAAATTACCAAAATTTAAGATTTTAGACACATGCAGCGACCGGCATACTCGATAAGGGTCTAAATCAATGAAAGGAACATGTTTAAAGACCCTCAATGAAGCGAATCGTTCAACGTCAACAAACAAGAAACTGGTTTTGTCAAAAGTTTGAAGATTTCAGTCTTTTGGGGGTATTTTTAAGCTATTGCTTGAAGCTTGAAAACGGCAATTTTGACAAAAAAATTCATCACAACAGAGTTGTAAATCTCGATGAGAGTATTCGAACTTATGTCTCTGGCAGAAGCTATAATTCTGAAATGTTGGGGGATCCCGAATAGCCAAAATTAAAAATTCCCTCAATTAATGTGGGTTTTGAGAGAATTTGTGTGGGAAATCATTGGAGGAGGGGAAACACAAAAATGGGTGCCCCAGTATTATAATAACATTCTGTTACGCATATAATACAAAATGCAGAAACTGTCAGTATATATAATGAGTTCGAATAAAAGCAGACGAATAAAAATCATTTTGTATATAAAATTTGAGCCTCATTGGGGTAAATTACACTCACTTCGTTTCACCAATCATCAATCGCGTCATTGCATAGTAGTTTACCCGTGTAACACTTGATGCTGCGTTGAGACAGTTGGTCTTATCACTATTGATTTTAAATATATATTAGTTAGCCAGATGAAGCCTCAAATTGGTCGATTCTGGTCGAGAAAATAGGTTTACGTCTTATTTCGTCTCCATATCTAAATCTTGCTATGCAATCAGCGGTGCACGCCTGTCACAGGACCAATACAAGCATGGGCAAAAAAAACATTTGCCAAATACAACCAACTATTGCAACGGCAATATAGCAAGCGAAATAGGCTCGAATCTTAGTCCAAAATATAATTGCTCATGGACATGGCTATCTATATTGCAGCTACATTAGGTTATATATTCTGTTAAAACTTGCACCAAATACCACATTACATTCTTCAAGCTATACAACTGGGATACCTACGCCATTTTGATACAGAATTGGTTATTTCTGTACTCTTGTTTCGGTTGCTAGATAGATTATCGGCTACATATTTTAAACGCAATATAGGTAAGTTTATGGTAAAAATAACGGATATTCGCCTATGTGAAACTATTGGTTTCTAATTTGGCACGTTTTACGGTATATCTTGCTTGGAATCGTATCTCTCGCAACCAGTTAATGATTTCTAAGCAACGTGCACCATTGTATATAATTCGGAAGAACATGTCTACGTGTCCATGTTTGAGTTCAGGAACTAAAGCAAGTCTAACATATTTTTTGCTAAATTATTTGGTGCTGCCTCGGATAAACCAAATGCTAAATAGAATGTTTTGAAATCCGTCTGTTGGAGTTCGCTAAAACCAAAATAATGCGTTGTGCTGCAAACGTCTCTGACTCGCCCTACCTGACTTGCAAAACAAAATTAAGGATTTAAAAACTAAAATTGTATATTTATTATCCTAAACGTATAATTAGTTCATTTCAAACTTATTCATATATAATCTATCCTGCTCAAAAGGAAATTATCGAGTTTACAGATATTCAACAACACAAAAGTGGTTAAGTTAATACTATATATATAAGATTGTATACCTTCAAAGTCCTAAGGCTTTGCTTTGGGTTATGTATATTGCTCGCAATACAATTTCCCTAACATTTCTAAACCCGTTATGAAATCGTGCCAGTACACCGACGTGAAATCATCTAGAATTACTGTCTTTGGCCCATGTATTTTCACAAAGATTCTAGGGTACGAGTTAGGTAACAACATTTGCATCTACTAGCCTTAAACGTAAAGAAATTACTGTTCAACAAAAGCGCTTTTAAAATTTAAAACAAGTTTTATAGTTTCATAGTTTTAATTTAAGTGTTGTAGTTTAATGATGCCTGAGTTGATTGCTTCAACGTTATCCAAAGCGTCGCTCC
Source organism: Trileptium ribeirensis (assembly GCA_030248225.1). NCBI lineage: Eukaryota > Metazoa > Nematoda > Enoplea > Enoplida > Thoracostomopsidae > Trileptium > Trileptium ribeirensis. Next base: position 19,308 of record JASANE010003064.1, read on the forward strand.
CATCTCTAAACTGAACTCAGAAATATTTTTATATTTTTTTGCTTTGTTTACTAATGAAAAGCAATCTGTTAAGATTTTCAAGTATCTGAGGAAACAATTTAACATAAAAACCGATGTGAAAACCCAACTCTGTAGAATAAACTAGACTATAATGGTAGACAAAATTTCTAACTGTCGGAACATTATAACCTTCATATTGCAACAATTTTGCATTTTTCATTTATTTACCACAAAAAGTAACGAAATTGTGCTATTTGACGCTTAATTTTGCCGGCTGGAACATTATAACCTTCATATTGCAACGATTTTGCATTTTTCATTTATTTACCACAAAAAGTAACGAAACTGTGCTCTTCGACGCTTAATTTTGCCGGCTGGAACATTATAACCTTCATATTGCAACGATTTTGCATTTTTCATTTATTTACCACAAAAAGTAACGAAATTGTGCTTTTCGACGCTTAATTTTGCCGGCTGGAACATTATAACCTTCATATTGCAACGATTTTGCATTTTTCATTTATTTACCACAAAAAGTAACGAAATTGTGCTCTTCGACGCTTAATTTTGCCGGCTGGAACATTATAACCTTCATATTGCAACGATTTTGCATTTTTCATTTATTTACCACAAAAAGTAACGAAATTATGCTTTTCGATGCTTAATTTTGCCGGCTGGAACATTATAACTTTCATATTGCAACAATTTTGCAATTTTCATTTATTTACCACAAAAAGTAACGAAATTATGCTTTTCGATGCTTAATTTTGCCGGCTGGAACATTATAACTTTCATATTGCAACAATTTTGCAATTTTCATTTATTTACCACAAAAAGTAACAAAATTGTGCTTTTCGACGCTTAATTTTGCCGGCTGGAACATTATAACCTTCATATTGCAACGATTTTGTATTTTTCATTTATTTACCACAAAAAGTAACGAAATTGTGCTTTTCGACGCTTAATTTTGCCGGCTGGAACATTATAACCTTCATATTGCAACGATTTTGCATTTTTCATTTATTTACCACAAAAAGTAACGAAATTGTGCTTTTCGACGCTTAATTTTGCCGGCTGGAACATTATAACCTTCATATTGCAACGATTTTGCATTTTTCATTTATTTACCACAAAAAGTAACGAAATTGTGCTTTTCGACGCTTAATTTTACCGGCTGGAACATTATAACCTTCATATTGCAACAATTTTGCATTTTTCATTTATTTACCAGAAAAAGTAACGAAATTGTGCTCTTCGACGCTTAATTTTGCCGGCTGGAACATTATAACCTTCATATTGCAACAATTTTGCATTTTTCATTTATTTACCAGAAAAAGTAACGAAATTGTGCTCTTCGACGCTTAATTTTGTGTTAAAATCTGCACACAGGAACTGATTTTATTTTAACTCATTTTATAGGGTGTGTGCACATCTACCTAAAATCTTCAGGTGTCAACGATTCATGTGAGTAACTATATGAAAGTTAGAATTATCCGCCGATGGTATTGATTCCTAAAAGCAAATTAGCGCGTTGACATAACCAAGAGCTTCCACAGTCGTGATTAATATTATTGATCACATTTATTTAGAATTGATCTTTAGGACCTATG
>JASANE010003065.1:0-12513 GCA_030248225.1 Trileptium ribeirensis
TTGCTTATTGCAAAATGTGTTTGTTAGTAGCGACATTCCTGCAGCATCCTCTTTTCCTCAACCCCAAAAGCTGTGAATATAATACATCGATCTAGCCGCAACTATAGAGCTATTGCTTCTTGCAAAATGTGTTTATTAGTAGCAACATTCCTGCGGCATCCTCTTTTCCTCAACCATAAAAGCTGTGAATATAATACAACGATCTAGCCGCAACTATAGAGCTATATTGCTTCTTGCAAAATGTGTTTGTTAGTAGCAACATTCCTGCGGCATCCTCTTTTCCTCAACCATAAAAGCTGTGAATATAATACAACGATCTAGCCGCAACTATAGAGCTATATTGCTTCTTGCAAAATGTGTTTATTAGTAGCAACATTCCTGCAGCATCCTCTTTTCCTCAACCACAAAAGCTGTGAATATAATACAACGATCTAGCCGCAACTATAGAGCTATATTGCTTCTTACAAAATGTGTTTGTTAGTAGCAACATTCCTGCAACATCCTCTTTTCCTCAACCCCAAAAGCTGTGAATATAATACAACGATCTAGCCGCAACTATAGAGCTATATTACTTCTTGCAAAATGTGTTTGTTAGTAGCAACATTCCTGCAGCATCCTCTTTTCCTCAACCCCAAAATCTGTGAATATAATACAACGAAGCAGCGTAATTTATATCAAACTGACGGAATTTTAATACAATTTGGCATGTAACAATATTCTTGTACAAACTGATGCTTTAAGACAAGGTATATATTGTTGGAGTAATTTTAGCTAACAACAATTTTAGTTAATAGCTATTTTATTCTGTTAACTACGAATCGCATTGAGTGCCAGTGTTTTCATATGATGACGTAATTTTTACAGATAATCAATATATGATACTTCGTTAATATCGTTCGTTTTCAGATATTTGCAAATAAAGGCATAGGAAAAATAATAACTAAATGTTTAGAACAGGGCAGAATGTTTATATGCTATGTCTTAAACCATATCTTTCAATGATAATAGTTAACAATCAGATGTAAGATATACATAAGTCTTCCAAACGCAATGTTATTATCGGGTATTTAGCAACTACATTAATCGATTACAAGTATTAGTGGGTTCGATAAATGCGAAATATCGAACCACTCAGTTCTCGAGACACCTTAATACGATATAATGCTCGACCAAACGCATATAATACAGTGTCATATTGTCCATCAATGCATGGCGAGAATTTTTGTAAACTTTAACTCGTGTCCGAAATGGTATATAAAGCTCAATATCAAATTGACATCTATCGAATTTGTATCGTTAATACAGTGCTTGTAATGTGTTGCTGAACTATCTTTTTATTAGCTTGTTATTCTGTATAACAAATTCCGATGGCATGTGTATGCAAGTAAACAACTTCATACACTAGAAATTGTCAACTAAACTTAAAATGATCGTAATAACTAATCCTATTTTGCAATATCCGATGTAGAATCTTTACATCCAATGTTAATGAAAACCATAAATTCGACTTCGTTCATCCCAAACCCCGAATTAGCCAGTTCAAATCAGATAATGACAGTTCGGTGATATTTCTTCGCTTTGAAGTGGATTTGCCTATTCTATATATATTATTATTATTATTATCTGTTCGCGAACAAATTTGATGTAACTGTGACATCATAAACGAAACGGTCCTATGGCTTCTCATTCGATGTTCAAGAACATAACCCATTTTAATTCAAACACAACATAGTATTGTGCGTGAACACATTTGAAGTTCGCTAACACAAAATGTGTTTTTATAACTGATTACAAACGGTTAAGTAACTCAAAGTATTAAAAATAACAAAGTAGTGTTATCAGTGATGTCATCTTAGGTTGTAGTTGTGCAAAAGTATAAAATTATAAATTGTCATTTCTGTTTGAATATGACCCTTCTCGGCCAGTGAACGAGCATCCTATTGGGTCGCGGTTTCATGCATTTCTGCCTCTACAGTATGTTTAACTACAGCCCCGTCTTCACTCCTGAACTTTGAAACACAATAGGTTACCCTACTGTATCCCATGAGGCCCCCCGCCCTTGAGCCATGCATGATTCCGTGCCTTTTAACTTTAACTTTACGTTACAATTTGTTGCATTTGCAGCTATAAAGATTTTCGAGGATGCTGTAAACGATGACCGGATCTATTTGAGTGTATCTATAACTGATATAGACTATTTTGAATCGTATTTTATCCCATGGGACACCACCCTCCATGAGCCATGCATGATTCCGTGATTTTCAGTCTGTTTTAATTGGTTGCATTTGTGGTTTTCGCTACAAAGGTTTTCGAGGATGCTGAAAACGACGAAGGGAATTATTTGACGGTCTGTGACCAATAAACCGTCTTTGGTATGATACTGCATGCCCTGAGACCCCCTTTGTTCTATGCATGACTTTGTGGGTTACGATCTAATGCTGTAAATTGTTAAATCTGCGAGTCCAAAGGCAAAAATGATGAGTTGACCAAAGCAAAAACATAGGTAGTATCAGCGTCGCTTGCTCGCAATGATATCGCTCATTGCGCAATCGTGGGCTGACCCACCTTGTAGAAACTAGCTTTTTCCTGCAAATATAAAAAACGTTTCGAAATAAATGCTAGTCCTCTGGCTAAAAATATAAGTATATATATACTTAGGTGTCTGTAAGGGTTAATGGAATATTCTTCCCTCCATCTAATTCTGTGTGGATATCATCGACTTATATTTAATGAATTGTTCGTTGGATGGGAGCCAACCTCTTGTATACTACATTTGTTCGGCAAAATGCGCCAGCCTCTTCCTTTGTATAAAAAGTAAATACATGTTTAATGCTAAGAACTTATCTCGTATTCGTGCCATTAAACATTATGATATTAATATTTATTGTGAAATTTTTGTAATAAAGCTTCATCAATGACACAATGTTCGTAAATTTAGATCAACACTAAATTACCTGACGCAATATAAAATGTTTAAACCTAGTGGGTTTGACAAATTTGTCCGATCACGTTGTTTAATCGGACCCATAGATATCCACACCATCGAAATATTTTAGTTCTATAATACCTGCACACTCGGTATCCGTTCAGCAATTTCGAGTGCTGCTGCGAAAGTTTCACGATCGGATGTATGTCTTTCCGCAGCGGCTCCTTTCCTAAACAAATAATTTAATATATTCTCAGATATTCTCGGTTTAAAGTACTTTAAGTATTTCGCAGTGTAGTAACAACATAATCAACAATTATTATTGCACATTTCAACAGCATCAGCCGCTGAATACTTTTGTTGGATAATATCTGTATCATTTTTCACATTGTGACTTGAAATCAGAGTTACCCAACAATTTAGCACTTTTACTTATCTAAATTTCTGTAGCATTACGGAGTAAGAAAATTTGTTCCGACCAAGGTTACGCTATTTTATTTTCGGAAGCACTTGCCCAAAAGCACTGTTTTGGGCAATGCAAATTTCTTTATGCACAGATTATAGTGTGAAGAAAATTCACGAACGATAAGACCAGGAAAGCGGTGGGATGGGCGACGGGGCTGCAGCCTCTCTTTCTGCTGACAAACATGAAAAAATTAACTAATGGAGTTATAACAAAATGAATGGGAACGACCGGCCCCGCGTTTTTGCCTTGTTCAAGAGCTTGCGACGCTGTTCAGGCACACAAAAATCGATAAACCGAACTGAATACCTATATTTGATTAATTAGATGCTGCTCAGTATGCATACTATGGTTGCCTTATAACCAGAGCTGCCATACAATCAATCAGATTACAATTTATGGCAAATTAATCCATGTGCTTGTTAGTCGATATAAACACTAAATCATTAAATTTTCACTATTGACTGTTTTCTTCCGTTTTAGCTCAATGCCGAAACATGATATTGTAGGCACGTGATATATATTTCTGACGCTAACTGATTTATCTGCGGATGTAATATGATTTTGTGACATGCATTACGAAATGATTCAGCAGTTTCAATAATTCGTATGCAACATTGCAACATATACTTGCGTTCAAACACGTGCTATCGCTCTCGCTTGAACTCGTTAAAGCCGTGCATACAAATCTCTGAATACATGGCAAGCCATGCTACAACAGTTAGCAACATGTGTCCAAAATAACAAATTACCCAAAGAAGTGAACGACAGTTTCTTTCAACGACTGAAGCGATGTGAGTACGTCGTGATCTTTGCCTTCGCCAACGGTTATATTTGTTCTTTGTATGAACGTTGTTGCAGGCACTATTAGATCCACGTTGCCATTAATCCTAAAGATTGTTATGTATCATAGCGATCAAAACAATATGATTGAATTGAAACTGTAATGTTCTCCAGGTTTTTCAATAAAGAATAAAGAATTGGGAATACGCTTGTGTGTCCGAAAAATCACTGATTTCTTTTTCAAATTTTTTGAAATATTTCATACTTGTGCTGTTTAATTAATAAGGTCGTTTGAAAATATCTAGCTCTGATATTTTAGCTGATTTATAACTAACTCCCGCTCCAATACTAGCAATAATAAGCTATTACAACTGAAGCATTGATAAATGATAAAACTAATAACTGATGGAAATCATTATGAGAAGCCAAACTTCAAAATTCATGGAAACTGTTTAAATGACACACTTGGTTATGTAAGTTTTACAGTTAAAAAGGTTAAATCGCTGATGGTGCCGCAACAATGTTTATTGGATAGACTTGGTTATATAAGTTTTACATTTATAAAAGTTAAATCGCTAATGGTGCCGCAACAATGTTTATTGGGCGCATGCGTGCGTATACCAGTATGAATAAATTTACGACCAAATATAAGATGTTAACAGTCACGTATGTAAAAGCATTGTTCATTATTTCAGAGAAGGTAAACGATATTTAAGGCAAAACCTAATTATTACGCTATCAATACTTGGTGTTACCTTCGTTTTATGTGACAAAGGATCGAAATATATTTCTAATCTATTATTTTCCTGTTATATATAGACCTGTAAATCAGTTTACAGTGGACACTAATATGGTATAAACCAGATCAGGAGGCTACATAAGCAACAATTCAAGCATCTGGCGACTCACTTTACAGAATACATAATCGTGGGCACTGTTTAATTGAAAAGGACCCTGTTTATTGAACTGTGTCGTTATGTTTCGCTACTGTACCCCACAGCGTTATCACAATAAATAAAGTCGGAATTGTGTTTTTATCGTCAAACGGTACTGCTGTTTTCTCACATTCTCAACGTTTGTCATTTGAAAGGAACGGACTAGTTTTGTCTAGTACGTTCGGTTAATCGGAAGATCGAATACTAAACATTCAGCCACCGTATTTTCATGAAGACAACCCACAAACGGAAATAAAAATCCAAAACAAAAACTCAAGTAGATATTTTTATGCAATAAATTTTCCAAAATGTGATCGAACAACTACATTATATACGTATGTTTTATAAATGATAGTACTATTTATGGTGAAATCGTACATCTACCTAATAAAACGGCAGCCATATTTCAAATCTAATTAACTATTAACATCACAGCATACTAACGATCAAACACTGTATCGAATATACATTTTTGTAACGCACCCGATCACAATCTTTCGAAACTGAACAGCTGGAATTTCGATAACCTTGTTGAATTCTTTCAAGACTGCTTGTTCGATCGTATAAACATCCTTTGTTTTATTTTTTGTATAAAGCGTATATAGATAGCTGCAGAACATTACAATGAGACCAAGCTGTAGAAGCCGACGAGGAACGGCCATTTCTAAAATAATTTCTAAGCATTCAGCACATTTTTTCATGCCACGTTCAGTATATAACCAGATTAAAACGCTACATGTATGGTAGTATCTAAAAATAATTAAAAAAACACAGTTTACCATAGTCAGGGTAAACTAAGATTTTAGAAGAAAGCAATCATGAAAGAACACGAGCAAAATGAGGAACCAAAACAATGTTCGAACAAAATTAAAGCAAGAAAAAAACATGCTATATAACCTCAAAATCTCCTATAAAACCAAGTAGTTACGGGCTTGCCAAACTGCGATAAGCGCGTCGTTCTTTCAAGCTAAGGCACATGTCAGTGAACATAAAAATTCATCGTCGTACAGGAATTTATTTTAGAAAAACATTTTGACACATTCACATTCAACAAAATTGGCACATCATAACATACATTTCACGTCGTATTTAGAATAACTCGAAAGAAGCAAGCCGGGGTGGGTTACCGTCCGCGGGTTTGGACGACCTGTCAAGGGGATGGGAGGGTTTGAGCTTTAGAGGGTAACCCCTATAAGCATGTATATCTATAAGATTAGACTAATAAGACTTCCAGATTCGAAAGACAGTTAGCAAAACCGATAATAAATTACACTGAAATAATTGTTGCTAATTATGTCCGTTTTATACAATATATGCATAATTATGTGGAAATGGTACAAACATTAGGTGCGCATTAATTTTTCCATCCTAATCAATCTATTAGCGTTTCCAAATAATTTTTACGACCTGATAATATAGTCAATCGGAACGAGACTTTTAGATAAAATCCTTGGAACAGCGAATGGAGATTAGTAAACATACTGTTGCCAGAATTCGGTTGACGACACGGGTGCAAGGCGAGCAGTGACATGTTTTACTTTATTACGGAATCCAAAGCTTATCAGTCTGGAAGCCACCAAATCGTGCAAATTTGTAGAAATGCTAAAGCATTCAGTGACCTTTACAAGTAGGAATACAAGTCACAAAACGTTTAAACGAATTTTTGGTTCCAAACTTGAATGTATCATATTGAAAATCAAGAAATCTTGCATTGTGTACCAGAGGTTATTACGGAATGAACATAACGATCACAGATACGTTTAAATCATTTATGTCATTGTAAGCAAACTCGAAAACATTTACAACGGCTGGATTGGGTCAAACATTTAAATTAGTGACAATACATGGCTCATGACGGTATTGATGCTGTAATACATTTGCTCACGTCATATTCTACTGTCACGTTCAAAAGCTTTACAATATGACCTATCAGAATTGGGTTGGAATAAAAATCGAACCTATTAACGCCAAATTCCAAAGAATTCATTGAAACAATAAATGAATCGAGTCTTATACAGCCAGTATCATTCCCAACTAGGGAAAGCAAAACCCTTGATCTGATATTGACTAACGCTCCACTCCAACTTGTATGCATTAAATGTACAGAAAACTTTGCCAATTCTGATCTCTTTTCAATCGATTTCCTCTTAACTGGCGGCAAACGTAGTAAGCCCGTAACGTGCGCAACAAATTTCGATTTTAAAAACGTTGACTTCGAAAAGATAATGAACTTTCTAATGCCACTGAATTGAAATGATCTCCTTTATTCTGTATTTACTGTGAATGATAAGTGTCTATTATTTTGTGGTATCATGTTGTATGTATGTGAATTATTTGTGCCCAAAAAATAGACAAGTATCAGAACGTCAAATTACCCCATACACATCAAAATATTTCTAGGGCAAAAGGCTCAGCTCTGGAAACTGGGCAAACAAACGGTTTTTCTGCATACAACGCATTTGCAAAACAATACAAAAAGCAATAGAAAAGTTCGTAAAGAATAGAGAGATATACTGTGCTCAGAGAATCCACAAGCACTGTATATATAGTTATATTAGACATCGATGCGGCACCAGTGATATGATTAGCGCCTTAAAATACGCAGACGGGAGTCTTGTCACAGACGAGACCGCGAAGTGTTAAATACTAGCATATGTCTTCGCAAGCATTTATATTGAATCTGATGGTAATATCCCCGTCGTTGAGGCTGAAAGCCTTCAAAAACTTTCGTAGGTATCATTCACGCCGCACGAAGTTTACTTAACGCTGTCAGAGATCACACCCAAGACCCAAACATAGCATTATACAGACAAATTCACGCAATACTTTCTTCGCGAACTTAGGGACCCCATAACCATCTCACCTTCACATATCTTTGAACAATCCTTTGTAAATGGTATGTTACCAGACATGTGGTGGTGTGCTGATGTAATTGGATTATTAAAAAAGGCGAACCAACTGAGCCATTAAACTATGATTCAATCTCTTTGCTTTCTAATTGTTGCAAGGTCATGGAACGAATACTGAATAAGCGTCTTGTTAATTTGGTTCGTCGCTCGAATCTCCTATCAACGCATCAACATGGCTTTGCAGCTAAACGATCCACAACGGTCCAACTAATCGAAAGTATATACGACTGGGCTGCCCGCCTATATACAGGATCGTCTGCACATGTTGTTTATATTGATTTTGCTAAAGCGCTTCATAACTGACGAAACTGGTTTAAAAGCTGTCCTGCCTAGGAATTTCTGGTTGCTGCTTGTCATGGTTACAAAACTTTCTACCAAATTGGAAATTTCGCGTAAAAATGTTCATTTTACACTGAGAAAATGATCCGTTCAGGCGTACCTTAAGGAAGCGTTCTCGGCCCTACACTATCTCTGCTGTATATTAATGATCTAATCGACGCATTTAGCATCTATACTTACATTAATATCAAAGTTTTTGCAGATGATGTAAAACTAATACGCTGCTATGCTACCCGAAAACAGCCTTGACATAAAATTACAAATGAAGCGCGCACTGAACTGCGCTGATGAATGGGCAACTAAGTGGCAGCTTTCGATTTCCCCGGATAATGCCAAGTACTGCATCTTGGCCTAAAAATCCGCATTTTCGTTCTTCATTGTTAGAAAACATAGTGCCAGAAACAGCATACATTAAAGATCTCGGAGTCACAATCACAAGCGACCTAAAATTTAACACACATTGCAGAAACATCTCTTCAAAGGCTTATCGCATGTCTAATATGTGATTTCGGTGTTTTGTAACTTGTAACATTGATATTTTACCACGTGAGGCCACTATGACCTATGTGAGGCTATTATTGGAATATTCCAGTCCAGTATGGTCTCCAGTATACGAAGGAGACACAGACATGGTTGAACGTGTTCAACGGTATTATAGTAGGCGCGTTTATAGCCGTGCGAAAATGGCACCCGCGCCCTGCAAACCACGGTTAGATGTCCTGAACCTTGATTCACTCGAACTACAAAGGTTGCGTTTCGATCTCTGCACAAACTTCAAACTGTTCAGTGAAAACACGGGTGGTAGGGCCTATATAGGTTCCTCAGTTGAGGAATTACAACGTTTGGTTTCTGCACAATTTTAAAACGTAGAATAACTCCAGAATGTATTAAACGATAAATGAAAGAATTGTACAACCAATTTTAAACATTGCATGACCAGATGTAAATTACGTTTTGTTATTCAATTGATTATACTATATCGTGAGTGGAATAAAAGCATCATTTCATATTGTATGTAGTGGTTGAATAGACGACACTGTTGTGCAATGATAGCAATTACTTTTGCAATACACTGCCAATGGTACTGACAATATTAACTACTTATCTAGAATACAAGTATATGTGTGTCTAGAGACATTGTTACTAAAATACACGAACAATGTAAATGTCGGCATGCGACTCATAGTTCTCTTCTACTATGCACACTATTTGACGTTAAGTTGCTAGTACAACGAGTAGATTAGTATTACATCGTTTAATAACGTCAATGACTGTACCAACTAGACGGGGTTCGCATTCGGAGTTAAGTTGATGATTTACAGCCCAGATAACCGGAAAAAATCCCGACTTCAACAATGCTTCCCTGACGTTTCAAAAAACAAGAATGCATTAGGGAAGAGTATGACACTTCCTTGCACTTGTAAACCCGAATTTGATGACGCGGGCGTTTTCCGCCTGACCCCCTAGTTTTTTGGGGAAGTAGTGATGCATAGACCCCCAGTTTCTGAGGCGGGGTTGCTTGGACCCCCCCAATTTTCTTGGGAGGGGGTAAATCGAACCCCCCAATTTTTTGGAGGGGGGTCGGTTTATAAGCAGCTACATGTTCAGCCGATCCCCGCCCAGATATTGGGGAGGTCTATGCATCTCGACCCCCCCAAAACATTGGGGGGCAGTCCGAAAACGTCCGCTTCATCAAACACGGGTTTACATGTGAGTGCAGCGACGTGTCATACTCTTTCCTAATGCACTCTTAAAAGAATTAATATATACACAGCCAAACATGCCCACATGTATAATACAAACAATATCTGATGATAAACAAGTTTGGATCAAGATAAAAAGGTAAACCCGCTTATATTTTGATTAAATATTTCAATGAAATGTCAAGAAGCTAAAACCTGGTTAAATTTACATCTCTAAGTCCTTTTTAGAATCTAAATGCAACAATCTAAAATGGAAATGTTGATTATTGTATGTGTCATAGATAAACATAATCCTATCAACCAATGGCGCAAATCCAAAAAAAGTGGGGGGGAACATTTCTAGGAAAACATATAATCTATAATCATGTGCGTTTATTACTAAGCACTAAAAATTTTGGGTGTTTTCTTTTAGCCCCCCCCCAGCCCGAATTTGGTCAATTTTGAAGATACAGAGATGATTTAAATCTCGAAATAAAATCTTGTTGTTGTTGTTGTTATTTTGGTATCAATCGATTCAGCTCGATAAGGCTTTGTTCAGAAAATATCCATTTTACCAACATCCCTGAAAAAAATTTTTTTCGATTTTTTGAGGTCCCATGGTCCTCCCTTGGGAACTCAAAAATTTTTTTCTTCAAAATATGGTCATATTGGGTACCATTGAATCGGCTTGATGAGAGAAATCTACTGGTGTGTACTTTATTGAAATCTACGCCACCGTTAGAAAGTTATGAGGGACCCAATTAACCCTGAGGGGCTACGTTATAACGTTAGAAAAAAGAACAGCTTAGAGTGGGGGTTCGGGGACCGCAGCCCCCGACTTAGGCTTAGTACATGGCTCATATAGGGATCTTATCTTAGGCTAAGACTAAGGCTTAGGCTTAGTATTTCGAGAAAGGCATGGCCTGCATTTTATTTCCGCCCTTCAGGGTTACTTGGGTCCCTCATAACTTTCTAACGGTGGCGTAGATTTCAATAAAGTACACACCAGTAGATTTCTCTCATCAAACCGATTCGAATGGTACCCAAAATGACCATATTCTGAAGAAAAAAAGGGTCTTTTCTTTTAGCCCCCCCCAGCTCGAATATGGTCAATTTTGAAGATACAGAGCTGATTTTGGTATCAATAGATTCAGCTCGATAAGGCGGTGCAGCAAATACCCATTTTACCAACATCCCTGCAAAAATTTTTTTCGATTTTTGAGGTCCCAATGGTCCCCCCTCGGGAACCCAAATTTTCTTCAGAATATGGTGTCATGTTGGGTACCATTCCAATCGGCTTGATGAGAGAAATCTACTGGTGTGTACTTTATTGAAATCTACCGACCGTTAGAAAGTTATGAGGGACCCAAGTAACCCTGAAGGGCGGAAATAAAATGCAGGCCATGCCTTTCTCGATACATTAAGAGTAACCCTTAGTCTTAGCCTAAGCTAAGATCCCTATATGAGCCATGTACTAAGCCTAAGCCTATACATACACCATACAAATACACACCGTAGATTTCTCTAATCAAACCGATTCGAATGGTGCCCAACATGACCATATTCTGAAGAAAAAATTTTTGGGTTCCCCAGATGGGACCATTGGTACCTCAAAAAATCGAAAAATAATTTTTTCAGGGATGTTGGTAAAATGGGTATTTTCTGAACCGCCTCATCGAGCTGAATATATTGATACCAAAATCAGCTCTGTATCTTCAAAATTGACCAAATTCGGGCTGGGGGGGGCTAAAAGAAAAGACCCAAAATTTTATCAGTCAAAACAGTGGAGGGATGATTACTTAAGTGTCAAAAAGTGAAGGGGATTTGTCCCCCCTCCCCCTATAATTGCGCCTATACTATCAACAAACGATTTGTTGTAGCTGATTAACTCGTTACATCTAGCAGTGGGCGTTAGTTATTAAACAAAACTAGTAGGTAGTTCTATACGTTACTACCCAGAAGCAGTAAACTGAATTAAAATATATACCAATTTTATGCTTTAGTTTCTATATTTGAAATGGTGGCTCATCGTAAGAGTTTACATAAGAGTTTTATAGAAATCCAGCTCTGCTGAAGGGAGGCTGCGTAAAACAGAAACGAACGTAAAATAGGCGTAATCATTGATGAACGCCATGATCAACCTGGTCTGCAACCTGACATATCTAATGACATCGACTGTAAGTGGTAAAGTTTGTCAGCAATACGCGACTATAGAAATCCAGCTCTGCGGAAGGGAGGCTGCGTAAAACTGAAACGAACGTAAATAGGGGTAATCATTGACGAACACCGCGATCAACCTGGTCTGCAATCTCACAATTCTAATGACTTCGACTGCAAGTGGTAAAGTTTGTCAGGAATACGCTACTAGTGGAATCCAGGTCTGCGGAAAAGAGGCCGCGTAAAACAAACACGAACGTAAAATAGGGTAATCATTGACGAACACCGCGATCAGCCTGGTCTGCAACCTCACAATTCT